>JAOTRH010213042.1:0-41744 GCA_034768845.1 Heliamphora exappendiculata | reverse complement strand
CATAAAATAAAAAACTAATTTTATTAAAATAAAATTAAATACTAAAAATATGATTTTCAGTATACCAACCCTAACACCAGAAATAACAGAATTATATCACAATTCAACTTCTCATATATAGAGTCCATATGCTCTCATAAGAAAATTTCTTCTCTATACCAGCATTATCTACTCACCAATCTAAACAAACTTGCTCTAATGGGTCACATACAAAAGATTTTCGAAAGAAACTTTATTGCGACTCATATCGATACCATAACGAAAATTGAATACCACTTCATAAGAGTTACACAGTCTAGATGCCAAACGAATACAAACTGATACTTTAAGAATCTACCATGTGAGTAACTTGGTCTGTCTACAATGCACACTCCACCCTTCAAACAATCTTCAGCATCAAAGGGACTTACTATTTCCACAAACTCCTTGGCACCTAATTCCTAAAATTATTTGACGAAAGAGTTATCGGTCTTTTGAGGTGATCTTGATAATCCTGATGACGAAATCTGCAATCATATGCTTCCATTTTCTCTCTAGTCTTTCCAAAAATTGCTCAGTTCCTCTTGGCCTTTACCGTATGTTTTTGACGTGCTTAGAACGTTGGGTTTGAATGTCTCTTCCATTAACTATATCGTTTTCTCAGGTGGTTGGTCATTCTAGGGTAAAATGAGCATGATAAAAGATATGATTGTAGAAATTATCTACTCATGTGATCCGTGGTGACTTGGTGGTTAATTCTTCATCAGGCTCCAAACGTTTATTGTTATGATCAAGATTCTTTGTTCTTGATAGTGATTGCAAAAATTCAGAAAATAACATTATGGTGGAAAGGTTGGTGTGAATATCAATGTATACAAACGTACTTCTTTTGCTAGCGTACTAAGGTTATCATGAGTTCGAGGTTATTTCTCGTTTTTACTACCGGTATGAATCTTTTGCTTCTTGGTTTATCAGATGGGTGGGTCAACTATGAACTAGTCTGGCAAAGTTTAAATTTGTCATATGGTGGTGTTGCGAATCTTTTGGTGTGAAGCTATCATTTCTAACTTTAGATTGTTAATGAGATAGTCTCATTTGTCAGGACCTTTGAAAAGCTATAGTTAATTGTTTCTGACGATCGTTGTTACTCATAGATTTATGAGGCAAGGTTTTGAAGGTCGACAATCAAAAGCATACGCTGGGTTATAACATCTTAGGGCAGAACCTAGGTGGTTCAAAGATAGGTTGGATGAGGTTAAACGGCCACGGTTAAGGCAATTATTGTTGACACAAATTGAGAGGTCATTTGGGATTCAATTGTAGGTCAAACAAGAGGAGGACAATGAACAATACTTTAAACAAGTATCCCCGAGACTAATCTAGTACAATTAAGTTATGATAAAAGAGATGTCCAAAGGGGCAGCCTAATTAGATACTTTGCCCTGATGTTACGTCGGCCTAACATACTTCAATTCAAGCATCCAAGTAGACTTCCCAGGTTAAGATTTCGAGAGTAAGAAAAAATTTCACGAAATCACTGCACGAAGGTGTGGTATCAAGATGGAGAGAGTTGTATAAGGGTAAAAGACTTTACCAATGTCGAACGTTCGAAATCGGTGTTAGTTGGAAGGAGGACATGCAAAGGGCTTCAATCGTGTACGAGAGTTGCCATAAAGGCTTAAGAAGGGAACTCACAGGGATAGAGTTGTGGGGTTCTAACGGTGGCTTTCATAAAACTCAGGCTAGCTCGGGTGTTTCACCATCTAGGGGTTCGTCAGTTTGTTGATGGTTCAGTTGTCTATCAGCCATCCTAGTATAAAAGAGTGTTGAGATTTGGGGGTTGCTTCAATTCGTTATTGTTTTCATGTTTTAGAATTTTATGGAACTTAATTTGGGATTATGAGATAGCTTGTGAAGAATTCAACAACAAACATTTGCATTTCATTCTAATCACATAACAGGTGCAAAATTTTTAAAAGTTCATAGAACGCACGTACAACATCTAACAAAGAAAAAAATACAACGCCCAATGCACTAAAGCCTAGGCGAACAGATACAGATAAAAGTAGCGAATAATGGAGTCATGCTCCCACGTTGCCTCATAGATAGCAGCGCCACTGCACTTCCACATGCCAAAATCCCTCCGGCCCCATATGAGTCCTATTGATTATGGCAACTGGTATCTCCTGGTACGTTTCTGGATTGTTGAAGTCAATTGCCAGGTTGCACGGGTTATGATTCCCCTCCTATCCCTTGGTTTATGTGTCTACATCCACTTTGCATCCATTCTATCCCCTAACAGTTTTTTGAATCCTAGTGGTACCTTCAAACGGTAGGTGGTTTCAGAGTCGAGAGAAGTGAATGATGACAAAAGATTTTATCAATGTCGAATGTTTGCAATGGGTACTTAACAAAGAATTGATATCGAGTTCTTCAAGAGAAGAGTTAGTTCAAGTTTGATGACTCGAACTGGAGGAGAATCAATATGCAAATACCAGTCATTATTGAGGCATGAAAACTTTGAGGACAAGGGCATTTTCTAGAGTTGAAGTTCTAATAATGTTCTCAATAAGACTTGGGTGCATAAAGGTTACCGACGAACGACACTTGATGGTACCATTGAGGACTGATGATATAAGAAGGAAGGACATACAAAATAATTTCAAAATATTGACACCAAGGCTTGGGGTAAACGAGAAAAGAATTCATAAGGATGAAGTTGTGGGATTTTAATGGTGTTTCACGGGGTGATATCTAAAGCTTCTCCTAGTGCGTACTCCTACCTACCCCCCTTAAAATAAGATAACTCATTGCATGAATTTTCAATCTTCGATCTCGATGGTCATACCCGTCCTTCGCATGTAGATTCCTTGTTGCTTCTGATCCTAGTAACGTCCCAACACGACTTACTTTAAGACTCAGGTGTAGAAAATTTTAGTTCTTATAATGTATAGATGATAATTATTAATAATACAACGCATCCTATAGAGCTCCAACGCGACCGAATGCATGGTTTCCCATAACCCATGGCCTGAAGGTTCACTAAACCTAAACTCTGATACCAACTGTGACGCCCCATCCTCCGAGAACGTCGGGACATACATAAATATAAATAAAGGGATATTCTAGCCATTCATTCATATTTACATATGATAGTTAATACATAATAAAGAAGTTCTGAACTGTTCAAATGTACATAAGTATTACAGTTCCACCAAGAAATTTCAACAATTACACTAAACACGAGAAATCTGAATATAAAAACGAAAGCAGAAGCTTCAACTCCTCAGAATGCATCAGCTGGATTCGTGTGCTCTTGGGACTCACCATGTTCTTCAAATTCTTCTTCTCCCCCTGAGATGACTTCCTCCAAGAACTCCTCCTCACCTGTGGCACGAATGACATGAGCCAAGGCCCACAAGCAAAATACTCTAACCTTCTAACTAATCTCACAGCACAAAATTCACTGCAACACATACCACATAACACCCAGTATAATTTATAGTCAAGGAGGCAGACAAATTTATGACATGATAGCAGATAAGTCAATAAACATGCGTATATGATATGCAGATGCCCAACCCAAAATGCACCCAGATAAGAAATAGGAATTTCACGCCGGGAATCACCAGAGTAGACTTTATTGGACAAATTGATCACCAAAGCCATCATCGTGCATCATTGCGAATAGTAACTGCTTCGCCTGGCTTCATGCCAAAGCTGTTTTACTCAATGGCAACGGCGTGGGAGCCAACCGCCCAATTATTCAGCCACCCTTATCCGAGCCTGACAATTATGTGCGCACACAACCCACCTTAAGACTCGTGATGCCTTCGCTGGTGTCAATCCAAAGTCTAAAAAAAATCAAGAAACGCTCATATTATACAAAGTGTACCAAAATGAGGGGTTTAGGTCTGCCAAAATTGGGGTCTCACCGACTTACCACCGCAGTGGAATTAGGTCAGCCGAATTAGGGCCTTCGAATTACCCAATGGGATTAGGTCAACCGAATTAGGCTATCTCCGAGTTACCAACGCAGTGGGATTAGGTCAGCTGAATTAGGCTATCTTCGAATTACCCAAAGCAAAGTACCAAGATTAGGGATTTAGGACAGCCATAATTGGGCTATCTCTGAATTACCACCACACTGGGATTAGGTCAACCGAATTAGGCTCTCTCCGACTTACCCAAAAATTTAAACTATCAAAACCAAAATGCTAGCGACGAACCCATGGTGCCCAACAATATTCATAAACCATTTCTGTAACACCAGGGATGCACCCAGGGTGTACAAGCCAAAATCATTTCCAACACCAGGGACGCACCCAAGATATATAAACTAAAATATTTTTGAAAATGACAACCAGGGACACCCTAGACTTAGAATCAATACTGCTTATCCCAACAATGGTTTACACAAATGGACTCTGATATGCCAGGATGCAAATAACAATACTCATAATGTGTACCATTGATATCAAGTGCAACAATTCATAGTATGGCATCAACTAGCATGGCAAAGTTTAAGGTATAACGCATAAAGCATAAGGTATACGTATGTGAAGCACAGGCTACAATTCTCAAGATATGATTCAATATAACAGCAGGGGTTCTAGATCATCATACATTCACTTGAAATACTAATCAAATAATTCAAATAAGTCATCATATAGAAACTCGGGTCTCATGGCAAAGGGTGCTCGAATCACATTTAACAACTTTTAGGGCCAAAATCAAGTATTAAATTACTAGGGGCAACAAAGTTTTGAGGCATCTAGACTTGAAATTAAGTTATGATTTTTAAACACCGTTTAGATAAAAATATATCCTACAATTCTCATGTTTAACACCAAGGTCAAATCCTAAGACAATTGGGTGAACATTCTTCCTAAACAAAAACGGTTCAGCACTTACTTCAGATTTTTACCCAAAATTATGCTTCAGTTTCTCTTGGTTTTGGGGTATCAAATGATGTCCAAATGAGCCCATTGTTTAGTATGTTCTACTTTAACATGTTTCCTACAAGTTTTATATTTAGATCTAAGGGTAGTTGTTTGAAACAAGTTAGACTTTTTGGCCATTTTAAAAAGTATATTCTGTCAGCCGCCAAAACTCAGCAGAGCCAGTTTTGGACAGAGAGTTTAAAATTGTTTTGGGGTATCATACCGAGGATTTAAGGTCTTATTTTTGGGCATAAAATACTTCAATATGTTAGGTACAATGTTCATGTAGACCACCTTTGATATAGGTCACTCAAAATAGGTGTTTTGGGCTATATAAAAATTTGTGACAGAATGTTCCTTAGAGGCTGAAATTCAACAGAGAATTTAAAAGGAATTTTGAACTATCAAATCTCAATATTTTGTTCGGATTTTTGGTGGATAGATAGATATACATGTTATCTAGAACTTTCATGTTTTGACCAAAGTTCGGATCTCATTCTAAATGAGGGTTTCCAAGTCGGTAGTGTTGACTGGTCAGAAAATGACACAATATGGTCAAATTGCAATCTCTTGAGTCCTGATTATGAAAATGAGTTGAAACCAACTTTGGATGAAAGATAACACAAAAATATAACTCTGGACAAAAAAATCGTACTTAGATAAATTTTCTACATTGAGTTATTGTATTTCAAATCTCATGACAGAAACATCAAAGCCTTTAAAAAATCTAGCCTCTTAGGGTTTAGGTCTTCTACTTGTGTCATGTCAAGTTTTTGTTTCTTTTCTTTGCATGCTTGTGTTTCAAACTTAAATATCAAGACTCCAACCACTTAGAGATCATCAAACTCAAAGATAACAACATACAACAGCATCTCATATCATTCATAATCAAAACAGCCCCTAAGTTTCCAACTACAACGCCTTTGTGGTTTAATTTCGATTCTTAATTTTTGAGGGGCTTAAGGGGTGTGTTGGGGGGATATTTTGAGAGATATTAGATACAATATTTAGTGGTTTTACTTACATGTTCGAGAGATCAAATGATGGTGGAGGATTGAATTGGACTTAGCTTTCGAAAACTTCCTCGGTTTCTTCATTTTCCTCCCTTTCTTCTTCCTCAAACTCATGGAATACATCAAGAACAATTGAACGTCTGATCCCTCACTCTCTTGCACAAAACTTTGAAGGGGAGAAGAGGTGTTTGGGCTTAGTTTAAAGAGGCAAAGGCTAGGGGACAAGGGGAGACAAAAAGTACATAAGAAGCTTCTTTTTTTTCATTTCAATTAATGTGATTTGAGGTTGATTTAAGTTCATTTAATTCTTGGATGCTAGAATTCAAATTTTGGGAAGCTAAACATAACTAGGTGGCTGTTTGGGGGACAAAAATCTGCTCCTCCATCAATCAAAGGGTTTGTCTCGATTTTCATACTCCTATTCTGTAAGAAAATGCATTAAAAGTTAATTTGATGTATCTTTTTGGTATTTTTTTCTACTGAGACTTATTATTTTGATTTATTTATAATAAATATAGTATTTTTATGTATTATCATAGTTTTCATAGCAATTGATTAAATACATGTAGTCTTTTAAGTCAAATTAAGCTATTTTGATAATATATGACTTTTTGGCTTATTTTGTTGTGTATGAACTTTAATAATCATTTGTTTGCTTTTGTTGACTTATAACACTATATTATTATATATATTACTTGTTCAACAAGTATGGGATCGTCATAATGTTTCATTTAATACATTTCTCATCATTTAAAGCAAAAAAAAGTTACTTTTTGGCACATCCCCCAAGGTTGTCAGTCACTATGGGTTATTTTTGGCATTTTTTATGTTATTTTATCTTTTACTACTTAATTGTGCTTAAATCCTTGATTTAAGGTATCCATATGTTTAAATTTAGATTTTAAAGGCTTTTTGCTGTATTAAGAGCAAAATAGTCATTTTCCCCTATTTATGAGGATTCTTAATTTTTAATTCATTATTTCATGATATATACTTAATTTAGAATGTTAGAAGACTCTCCAGGTGTTAAGGTTTAATTGCCTGAGTTTTGAACCTTTTTAAGATTTTCGGGCCAAACTTAGGATTTTCGATTCGAGTTAGGATTTTGAACTGCTTCTGTGTTCTATGGTCTCGTAGACTATACATCACTAATACTAGGGTTCAAGCAGGATTTTTACACGGGTCATTATTAACCGGGTTATTACAACTAGGGTCTGTACCGGGTCATTACAAATGAGGTGAAGACATAGAGTTCCAGTTTCCTAACGAACAACTGATGAAAGTCGGGGATGACAAGTAGACTCTATATTTTGATGGCGCGTCCAATCAATATGGCTATGGAATAGGAGTCCTTCTTGTCACTCCTGACGAATCACATGTTCCATTGTCTATGAAGCTCAATTTTGAAGTCACCAACAATCAGGCTGAATATGAAGCATGTTTGGCAGGATTTGAGGTAGCCCTGGAACTAGGGGCAATAAAGCTGGAAGTCATCAGAGATTCAGCACTGGTAGTATCACAAGCGAGAGGAGAATGGAAAGTCAGAGACTTAACCTTGATTCTCTATCATCAAGAGCTAGAAAAACTAATGCTATATTTCGAATTAGTAATCTTCACCCATGTGCCAAGACTTCAGAACAAGTTTTCCAACGCACTAGCTACCCTAACATCCATGATTAACATACCATCCGGAGTCCGAATGAGGCCTTTGGTAACAGAACATAAAAGAAAGCCAGCATACGAAACGGCAGCCGCAATAGAAGAAAGCACTGACAACTTTCCATGGTACTTTGACATTCAGAAGTTTGTAGAGAAAGGAGAATATCCTAAGTTTGCCAATAAAAAGTACAAAAGGGCGATACGGAGACTATCTACACAATTCGTCATTTGCGGCGATAGACTATACAAATGAGGACATTCTGGGGTCAACAAGTTGTGTATAAACACTTAAGAGGACTAAGAGTTGATGAAAGAAATACACGCAGGAGTTTGTGAGCCACACATGAGAAGAAATATATTAGCCAAGAAAATCCTATGACAAGAATACTTTTGGATGACAATGGAAACATACTGTATACAGTTCGTGCCGAAGTGTTATAAGTGTCAGATCCACGCAAACCTCATGCACATTCCCCCGTCCCAGCTGTATAACTTGACGTCACCATGGCCGTTCTCAGTATGGGGCATTGATGTGATTTGCAGAGTAACACCAAAGGCATCTAATTGACATGAGTTTATTTTGGTAGCCATTGATTATTTCACTAAGTGGGTGGAAGAAGCCTCCTACTCCGTATTGAAGGTCTCCCATGTTGCTAAGTCATATCAGACAATGGTTCACATTTTCAAGGAGAGGTCTTAGATCTTTTCAAAGAATACTCGATAGTGGCTCACAAGTGCTCGCCATATCGGCCACAAACGAACGGAGCAGTTGAGGAAGCAAACAAGAACATCAATAAAATCCTACAAAAGACAATCAACTCACACAAAGATTGGCCAGAACACCTACCATTTGCACTTTGAGGATACTGAACGTCAATTAGAACTTCAACCGGAGCTACGCCGTACTCTTTAGTGTATGGGGTGGAAGCTATGCTTCCCATTGAGGTAGAAATCTCTTCACTAAGAGTAGTGGCCGAAGCCGATATATCAGAAGCAGAATGGCAAAAGAACCGGAGAGAGGAGTTGCTCTTGTTTGATAAATGAAGACTGCAAGCTCTATTTCATGTACAAGGGTATCAAAGGAGGATAACTCGAGCGTTCAATAAAAAGGTCAAGACCCGGGACCTTAGAGAAGGAGATTTGCTTCTTAAGGAAATCAGAGCTCCTATCTTTGAGCCGAGAGGAAAGTTCAAGCCAAACTGGTCCGTATCATTTCTCATCAAAACCATTATGACCGGCGGTGCAGTCATTATCATGGATTTGGACGACAATGTGTTCTCCACTCCAGTTAACCTCGATCAACTCAAAAAGTACTATCCTTGAGGTAAAAATAAAGATAAAATAAAAAACTCACAGAATTGAAAATCAAAAGGCAACTCGGGCAAAAGTTAGAGAAGCCCACAAGGCCAAAAACCTGAAAGGGCGACCTTGGTAAAAGTTAGGGCACTACAAAAGGAGAGTGTCAATACCCGAGTAAAAACCGAGCCCGAACTACGTTATAGCCTGATTCTATCTTATTGGGATACGTAGGCAGCTTCTTTTAAGAAGTCTGGCCACATTCTTCATTTTTAACAATCTTAGAATCTGAGTAAGACCAGCGCAAATCTATTCTTGAAATTTTGATAAACAAAGTCATTCGAACTTTGGATAAATTTGAACCATCTTAAACATGAAGTGGGAATTTGTCATTACTTTAGTTTTAGAGTTATAGAGTTTTTGAAAAAGAAAAAAGAAAATGAAGGACACACAAGTCCCAAACTCTACAAAATAAGGATGAAAGCTATGAAATTTTCTGAAACAAAGGAGGAGGCCTCAAATCCTTCTCCTTTTCGCTGCCTGTTTCCCCTCTTCTTTATCCTTCTTTTTTCCTGTCTTGTGTTAGCCATATCTTGTACTCAGCAGAAAGCTTGGGACATTGTAACTCCGGCATCTCCATCAATGAGTAGGATGGCCAGGCCTCCTAATACAATGCTAGAAACAAGACCCGTATTACAGATGAAGATAAACGGCCTCGGATGTTATGAGGGATGATCTGACTACGACCGAACTGCCGCATAATCCGATGGGGGTAATAGAAGGTAGTCTGACAAAGACCAACGAGCAAAATGCCAGGGTGGTCCATGGTGGCCAAGGTCACGGTAGGGATCCACCATAAGGGGCACTGCCAAGTAATATCTGGACCAGTCAAAGAAGAAAGATACTGTCGTCAGGCTGCCTCGGTGTCACATATCTGATAATAGGGGCGATAGAGGAAAGCTGCAGCACTATGTCTATCAGTAGGTGGCTTCTGTACAAGATTCACTTTCTCCATCAGCCAGATCTGTAGTGAAAGTTAGATCTGTAAGGGAAAGGCCTGGCAAAAAACTTTGATAAAAAGAGAGGTCTTGGGCTCACATGAAGAAGTAGAGGACTGCCAGCAAAAGTAATGGTTTCACCGCAATGAACAGCATTTAGGTCCAGCAGTGTCTCGGCCAAGACAAGTGGCACAAAATCCTTCCCCATCCACATCTGACTCACAATATCAACCAGTGCATAGCTAACTCGCCCATCAGCAAGGACTAGAAGGCACTGGGCAAGAAGACAGAAACAAAGTGAATAACGTCGACGCAGCTGAAAACTGAGGTCACCAAGGTCACCAGTAAGATGAAACCTCTCAATGAGCCATGGGATGTCAAGCTCGTCACCCGATGTCAAAAGGGAAGCTTCCATCTTAGACAAACCACAGAGTTGCATCACCCGTTGTCGAGCTGAAAAGGAGGAAGTGGGAACAACGATGGAACTCTGTGGGGCCAAGTCCAGGATAGTAGCAAACTCCTCCACAGTGGGGGATAACTCTTCAAGACCAAATCAAAAGACATGAAACTGCGGATCCCACAGTTAAGCAACAGCTGACAATAAAGGACTGTTAATCTCCACGGTCCTCAGTGAGAAAAGGGCATTCAAGCTAAATGGGAAGAAGTTCAAACGTTTAATGTGGGAAAATACTTCAATCCATAGAGAAAGACGAAAAGCCATATGAGTCGGAGTAACAGGAAATGGGGCCTCTAGGACTATATTTATGAGGCTGAAAAAGGTGGGAAATTGAAATTTCGACAAAAGGCCCATTCAAAGTGGCGACCGCCGTCTTGGAACTGGCAATCGCCAACTCAAGAAAGCATAATACAGTGACATCATTTCTTTGACCAGGTGACCGCCATGTTGAAATAGGCGACCGCCAGGTAAACAATTTTGGAAAGTGGCGACCGCCATGTTGTATTATGGCGACCGCCATGTTTGAACATGGCAGGTGTGGGTCAGTTTACAGTTTGTGTAATCTGTATTAGCTGTGGCATCTGAATTATGCATCCAAGGAAGTTTGAACAACAAATGAAGAAAATCATGAAACAGATAAACATATGAAGTAATAAATGGCGCTAAGGCTCAAAATGCACCTCGAACATGTCGGAGTGAAAAATTGGGGCACCCAGGCCCAATAAACAGTAAACTGCGGCACACAGGCCCATGAAGCATATAAATGTATATAAATATGTCAAACTGGGGCATGCAAGCCCATCAAAATAAATGTATCAAAAAATAAATAAAATTAAGGAGGGGGGAGCTCTCTCTCTCACTGATGCCTGGGCCGGACCCGACGGAAGGAAGGACCGGCTGTTAGGGTTGGTATACTAAAAACTATATTTTTAATTTTTAATTTTATTTTTAATAAAATTATTTTTTTATTTTATGAGAATCTTTATGAGTAATGTATGTGTATCATTTATTTGATATGCATTGATATCTGATATTCTGTATAGTATTTAATCTAGTGTGTAGAGTACGGCTTACACACAGAAGACTAGATTTTAGGTTCTTGCAGAATATAAGTTTTATGTTTACAGTTTAGATGGAAATGAACATACCATCGGTACGACTGTTGCACAATGTTTTAGTAGGCCTGTATTGGTTACGAAAAATAAATAATAGCGTCGTCTATTGTTCCGAGTCTTTGTGGCAGTACACTTTGTGTGTATTGAACGGGACATTATGGGTAATTAATTTCGTACTGAGTACTAACTATATAAATTAATTCACATCCCAAGGTTATTATGAATAGTGCTTATCATCTTAATCTTGAAATAATTATTGATTTGTATATATTTAATATTCGTTGTTTTGATTCATTAGAGGGTGCGATCTTATATGGGTCTATATTCCAGGTGAGTTGGATAGCGGTATTATTTATATATAAAATATTAATTATTGACGAAATTCACGTCCCGAAGATTAAGATTGACAATACTTCCTTAAGGATACTTATAAATTTTGACCGGGTCAAACCCTGCAAGTGGATTTGATTACCCGGCGGTCATATAAGTTAAGCGAAAGGGCTTAAGGAATATCAAGATGCTGATTAAATTAAATTGTTAGTAATTAAATTTAATTGGCGGGTATCGATAATCTTAATGCGGGGAGAAATGGTAAATATTTAATAACATGAGCTTAATGCAAGGACTCTTGAGATTATGGGTCATAGTGCAATTATAGTTCTTTAGTGGTGTGAACTGTAATTCAGTATTTTATGAAAATTACAGAAACCGTTGCTGGTTTTCCATAATTGCAGATACCGCTATGCGTCTTTCTTTAATTGCAGAAACCGCTGGTAGGTGTTTGTGTTCCACTAGAAGTTTAACTCATAATTACTCCACATGTCCCTGCTGCAGCCCTATATATACGCGGGTAGGCTGAACCAGTTTGAGATTGATAGTTCACATATCATTATCATTATGATATTATTTTTGTCTTTCAAGACTTAAATATATCGGGGTTCTACCGGTACGAGTTCTCAGAGGATCGTAACCCACACTATTTTCGAGGATCCGTAAGAGAATACAGTAGAAGATCTGACTAGAGTTTCAACTCGGAATCAAGTCTTATTTGAAGATTAGATCGACAAGAGGTATTCATCTAAATTAACTTTGGTTGCACGATTTTATTTTTGATCGTTCGACATCAAAATTTTTATCTGGAGGCCGTTTCAGCGTTTTTCCGTCCAGTTAATTTTTTAACGAAAATCATTTTACAAAAACAATTATCTTGATAGTATTGCCTCCAACACCGGCCTCATTTCAGCTCACGTCCTCAAAGAGCCTCTCAATATAGTCATCTCCATCACTGCCAAAAGAAGGAGATATGGCTCTAGAACGGCTCCGAGCGGAAGAGACAGATCCTTGGGAGCAAGCTCTAGAGGAAGTAGCACGAGAACCATGACCTCGGGCTGGGGCTGGAGTAGGAGAAGGAGCAGTAGCCCGTGGTGGCACTATGCCGATAACTAGTACCAAAGGCTGTTAGAAGAAAACCAGAATCAGAACAGAGTATAGAAAAGTGCAGAAATTTTAGAAAGATCCATGAGAGTACTTACTATGGCTGCAGAAGTGAAAGCGATGCCAGCTGCTCGTACGGTGGCGTCAAGCTGACGGATCAGTGCCCTCTGACCCGTAAGTACCAACAGCAAACGGTCCACCCACGCCTAATTAAACTATAGAAGGGAAAGAAAAAGACAGTCAGACAAATAAAGCAGAAAATGAAAAAATTGGGGGAGTAAGGATAAGGAAATACCTAGCCAATCTTTTCTCTAAACTTAGAAACTGGTGGGACTGGAACATGAAGGGAGAAGGGAAAGCCATAAGCCACAGTCTGGATCTCCCAGGGAATCTTCGGGCCTATCACTCCTCCGGCAACTCCAGCTCTAGCAACACCAGCAGCCCCACCAGCAGCACCGGTAGCTCCAGCTCCAGAAGCACCAGCAGCACCAACATCAACTGCCTTTGGTGCCTGTCCTTGCCTCCTGCCACCTAGGGCAACCGGGCCAGGTGCTAATGGACCAAGTAGATAGGTCCGGGCCCAGCCAGTGTAGTCTCCCTCCACCACCAGTAGCTTAGTAGCGGGAGTCCCCACCAACTCGAGGAGAAGATCGACCTGGCTCAGCTGTTCAGTCCGGCGCATACAGGCCGGTGGTACCACTAAGATCTAAAAGTGATCCACGCCGAGCGACTGGTGAACCACTCGCTCTCCTAGATAGTACTCCCGTCCAAATGGACCTCTAGTAGGATCTGCCTGGGAGTGATATCCCGACTGCGCATCAAATCTGCGCTGGCCCGATCCTCTACACCCCTCTAGACATCCCAGTGGACTTGCAATAGTTCAAAATACAGTAAAATGCAAAGAACAGTAAGCCATACAGTGTGATAGTACAGTAATTAGTGCCCAGAACAGTGCAGTACAATGCAGTGAACAGAATAAAGAACAGTGCGGTGCAGCGTAGTGAACAGTACAATAATGCAGAAAGCAGTGTACAGAATAGTAAGCAAAGATACCTAGTCAGGGGTCAGCCGGTCCAAAGACACTCGAAATCGGTCAAGATCTTTTCCTCCGGCCTTTTTCCCCTTCAGCCCTCGGGACCACCGGGCTGCACGGGGAATAACCAGAGGATCTACCGCAGAGTTCACCAGGACATGAAGCCTAAGGAACTCGTAGGTCTACAACTGCAAATAAAAAGATGTTAGCAAGCAGATAATGGATAAACAGAGATAAATAAAAAATGCGCAAAAATTAAATCATACCTCCTAGACCCTTTAGTATCCCCCAATGTTGAGCTCCTAAGGGAACCGGGTCAAAGCTTGCATGAAGCTGTATAGAGTGGCGAGAGCTGCTCCTCCCCAATCGAATGAAGCAACCCGGTCGAGATGATCTAAGGCACCGAGGTAGTGCAAATGAACTGTATTCTCCTTGTTCGAGAACAAGGAGGTACCGAACATATACATAAGAAAACCCTAGGCGACCCACTCGAAGTGGTAGGGCTCGATGCACTGAAAATGTCTAAACCGCTCAAAAAACCAGGTGTATCTGACTCTGTCGCGATCCATCTGAGTAGAAACGGCCCCGAGGAAGTACAGCAGCGCGTCAGTCGACTGGACAATAGTCAGATCAAATGGGATAGGCGCTCCTCCAACCCAGATGCCACTGATGAGTGCGAAGTCCAGAGGTGTCGGAGTAGCCTCGAAGGTGGTGAAATAAAAGGTATTGGTGGTATCCCACCACCACTCTGCCAGAGCTGTCAACCATACCCGATCATTGCTCATCCTACCCAACAAATTGCTCGTCCTACCCAACAAGGGTATGAAGCGAGCAAAGTCGGAGGCATTAATGTAAGCCCAGCTAGGAGCAGGGAGGGCATCATACCACTTTAATACCTCTCCGAAGGCAGAACCTCTGAAACCTCGGACATAGTGACCAACCTATAAAGGAAAGACAAACAAATGATACATAAAGAGCAGATCAAACACATGAGACATGCAAGCCCTGATAAATCAAGCAAATCATTCAAACCCTAGATAACGGCCCTTCGATTCTTTTCAAGCTCTACAAAACTAGGCACCCTAACCTTAGGCTCGTAACTTCTGCATATCCTAGTAATCATAAGCTCTGGCGCGTTAGGAAAACCTCTATCATTTTGTGCCAGCCATTCTTCTCAAAAATAAAAAATAAATAAAATAATAATAATAAAGAAAAAAAATCTTTGGGTTTTTTCCCTTTTACTCCAACTTCTTAGGATTAATTTTCTAGGAATCATTAAAAATTTACCCCAATCTTAAAAAAAACATTTCTAAAATTTTTCTCAAAATTTTAGGATTTTCTTAAAATTTTTCTCAAATTTCTAAGATTCTCTAAAAATTTCAAAAATTTTTCTCAAAATTTTTAGAATTTTCTAAAAATCTCTTAAAATTTTCCACAAAGTTCCAGAATTTTTCTTAAAATTTTTCTCAAATTTTTAAGATTTTCTAAAAATTTCTAAGATTTTCTTAAAAATTTTCTCAAATATTTTAGATTTTCTAACAAATTTTAGGATTTTTTAAAAATATCTTAAAATTTTTTTCAGAATTCTAGAATTTTCTTAAAAATTTTCTCAAATTTTTAGGATTCTCTAAAAATTTATAAAAAATTTCTCAAAATTTCTAGAATTTTCTAAAAATCTCTCAAATTTTTTCTAAATGTTCCAGATTTTTTTTAAAATTTTTCTCAAATTTATAGAATTCTCTAAAAACTTCCAAACTTTTTCTCAAAAATTCTAAGATTCTCTAAAAATCTATTAAATTTTTTTTCAAATTTCTAGAATTTTCTAAAAATCTCTTAAAATTCTCCTCAAAGTTTCGAAATTTTCTTAAAATTTTTCTCAAATTTCTAGGATTCTCTAAAAATTTTCAAAATTTTTCTCAAATTTCTAAGATTTTCTACAAATTTTTAGAATTTTCTTCAAAATTATTAGGATTTTCTAAAAATCTTCCTAAAAAGTTTTTCTAATTCATTTTCGAAAAATGCCCCTTAAATTTCTAGAATTTGTGAAAAATTTGTTCCAAATTTTATGATTTTGACAAAATTGTCCCTAAACTTTCTGAAAATCACCCCTTTAGTTTTCACGCCAAAAAAAATAAAATAAAATAAAGCCTCCCTAATTTTTATTCAAGCCTCTTTTTTTTTAATTATCCCTTTTATCATTTGTTCAAACCATAAAGTGTCTATACTATTTTAATCTCCATTACAAATGTATCTAAACTAGTTTCAAATCTCATCAATTATTATCATCAGAATCATTCATGAAATCAAAATAAATCATCATCATAATCAGATCACATCATCATATGGGGGATCCTAGGCATACGTCTACGTTTGAGATATACTTTGATATTAAAACAGTAAGGACGTACATACCGAAGGTCATTGGCGAGAGATATGATGGTCGGGCTCCCGCAGAAGGATGTCGGCTGCAACAACATCGTCTGGAGGCTCGTAGCGTCTCAACCCACATGGAACCACGCGATGAGGAAGCGGGGCATACATATATGGGTCAAAGGGTGTCGGATGACCCTTTCCAGCATCAGGATCTAAGAAATCGGCCACAATAGCCACAGCAGCCTCAGTAGCCGCCTGCGCCTCGGTAACTGCTCGCGCCGACTCCTCAGCCTGACGAGAAGCGCGCTCAGCCTCGAGTACCAGAGCGTCCATCGTAGCAGTGGGCTGCGTAGAAGTAACTCTGCTGGTAGGAAGGACACCCATAGAGGAGCTCCCAGTAGCAGAGGGGCCCTGTCGTGCCCCTAAATCCTCATCTCCCTAGCCCTGGCCTGCCATGAAAAGGAACAGGATCACAAAAAGTAGGGTAAACACCGTGTGAGAAGCATGAAGAAGAAAGAAAAGACTAAAGGTGAAGAAACAAGGGAAAGCTAAAAAAGAGATGGGAGAGAGTTTGAGAGAGCGAGAGAGTTAGAGAGAGAGTGAGAATGTATGAATGAGCCAGATCTGCGCGCCTGGGGACTGTATACACGCTTCGAGTTGGCAGTCGCCATCTCACAAGTGAGCGACCGCCATGTTTCCCAAACGACACATGGCAACCGCCATGTTGGAAGGGTTTTTATCCAGCAGCCGCCATGTCAGAGAGGTTTAGGCTTGGCGACCGCCGAGTTGCCAAAAGTCACGTCATGTCAGTTTGCCATTATGACGTTTTGGGGTTTGAGAGGAGCTGTTTGGGGTTTCCAATGCATGTTTTTTTATCTTATTATTTATATGCATTTTATTAATGTCGATTATTTTCTCTCTACTTTATTAGCAAAATTAATTTTCAGAAAATATAAAATCTTTTATTTAAAATTTTTGTTTAGTGTGTGTATGTTCTTCTAAAAATAATCTTTAGAGCTTTTCAAAAATGATTTTATAATATCAGATGCTATACTTCGAGAAAATTTTTGCTTTTATCTCATGCCTCATCCCGAATTTTTAGATCTTAACTCGACCTATTAATTCACGACTTTTTCCCCGATAAATTTAAATTTTAAGTCGTAACTTGGCTTTTAAATTATTTTTATCTCATGCCTCATCCTGAATTTTTAGGTCTTAACTCGATCTATTAATTCGCGATTTTTCTCCCCATAAATTTAATTTTTAAGTCGTAACTTGGCTTTTAAATTATTTTTATTTTACACGTCGTCCTGGATTTTTAGGTCTTAACTCGACCTATTAATTCGTGGCATTCTCCCCGATAAATTTAATTTTTGAATCGTAATTTGGCTTTTAAATTATTTTTATCTCGTGACTCGTCCTGAATTTTTAGGTCTTAACGCGACCTATTAATTCGTGGCTTTCTCCCTGATAAAATTAGCTCTAACTCGTAAATTGGCTTTAGTTATTCTTATCTCGTGCCCTGTCTCGTTTTTAAGTCTTAACTTGATCTATTAGTTTGATATTTTTCTCATTGGTCCTCCTCATAATTCTAAACTGACTCCCCAGTCCTGGTCACGACACTAAACTGACTTGTCGGTCATCCCTAAATTGACTCGTCGGTCCTCTTCATGACCCTAAACTGACTCATCGGTCCTCTTTATAACCCTAAACTGACTCATCGATCCTCCTCAAGACCCTAAATTGACTCGTCGATCCTCCTCACAACCCTAAACTGACTTGTCGGTCCTCCTCATGACCCAAAACTAACTCCTCGATACTCTTCATGACCCTAAACTGACTCGTCGGTCCTCCTCGTGACCCTAAACTGACTCGTCATGACTTGCATTACATTACACCATACTTGTCATGCATCATATTTCTAATCATGCATCCTTGCATTTTGCCCCATGAACTACGTTTTGGTCTGATCCCTAGCAAAGGGGTACGTAGGCAGCTCGACAGAAATTTGGGTACGACCAACATCACACGCATGCTTATATGTTTGTGGCCTAAGATTGATGGCTTGGTCAAATGGTTGTCGACTCGGGATCTTTGATATAACCTGCTTCACAAATTGCTACGCAAATTATATCAAAGAGGGGCAATTTTAGACACCCCAATTTGACACCGCCCAATTTTAGGTGAATCTGATGATGAAAACATGTAGAATGGTGCATCAGTATGATCCTCGGGAAGTTATCCAAGCTCGGTATTTGAATTTGTAACCTTCAAACCAATGAAATTTTTGATGAACCATCGAAACTTGCTGCCCTACTAAGGCGACCGTCATGTTCATTGCGGCGACCGCCAATAAAACCTCTTGAAAACTCTAGCCAAATATGGCGACCGCCACTTTTGATTGTGGCGACTGCCAGCTTGCATCATGGTGACCGCCATAAAACTTTGTAGAATCTTTTAAAAACATGGCGACCGCCAACTTTCATTATGGCGACCGCCAACTCCAAATGGCCTGACGTGTCCCAAAAACGTGACAGCATCTCATTGGCTGAAGAACCCTATAAATACCGTACCTCTGGTACGTTTTCAAGGATAAAAAATGAGTGGGAGGTTTTAAGAGTGAAGCTCTGCCGAGACGCCGAGCAATTCCGAGTCTCGATGCCAAAACCCTGCCGAGGTACCAAGTCCCAAACCTCCAACACCTACGTTGAAGCCCTACTTGGATTGCCACATGAGGGTTGAGTCGTTGAAACACATTCCCAATTTGAGGATCCTTAAGCAATCCAGGTATCTCGCTTGGATCTCCAGTCTTTCTAACCATATTCTCTCTCTTTTGGGGTAATCGGGTTATATTTAATCTCAATTCATATATTTTTTTTATTTACATAGTTAATCTTGCTCTTCATTTACATTAATTCATTTAATTTAGTTGTTTTAATTTCTTAGTTTACACTTTCACACTAAAGCACATTGTCTTTTTCTTTAATTAATTCATCAAATTAGTGCTAACATGATTTAATGATACGACTAAATAATGTCGTTATCGTTATGATATAAGCACTTACATAAAAATAGTTGTAGTTATCAATATTACACCCATTCAATTCTAGTATTTTATTTTCTTTTCTTCTTCTTATTTAGTTTAATTTCTTTTATTAGCATCCTATTTCATTTTCTTTTCTTTTCTTGTAACTTTAATTTAGTATTCAATTTTATTTTCTTTTAGCACGATATTTCTTTCCTAGCTCTTATATCTTTTTCCTCAATAGTAGTGTAATTTTTTTTCATAGCATTTATTTTATTCTTTGTCATTAGCTTTATTCTTCTCATAATGTACCATTTTAGTTTCTTTAATTTTATTAATAACTTTAATTTTCTTATAAAGTTTTATTTAGAATTTTTTTTTTCTCTTAATATTTCCTTATAAAGTTCCATTTTCTTTTTTTTTTCTCTTTTAAGACTTTATTTTTTTTAGTATTTATTTTTCCTTTCTTTTTTTTCTTTTCTTTTTCTTTTATTGTACTCCAAAAATCATAAAAAAGTCTTTAGTTTAATTTTTATAATTTTCTTTTCTTTCGTTTTTGTTTCAAATATAAATAGTCAAATTTCTTTTTGTTAATATTTTATTTTTCTAATCTCTTTTCAATTTTAGCATAAGCATCTTTTGTAACTTTCTTTTAAAATTCTTTTAATGCATCTTTTATTTTGCATGTTAATGTTAACGCATGTTTTGGTTTCTTTACTTGAAAGTATGTTTTAGAATAATTTAGTTTATCTTTTGTAACAAATCATGTTTAGACAATTTTAAGCATCTTTTGGCATATTTATGCTCTTTTAATTTAAACCACACTAGTTTAGGTTATTTGGATGAAATTACATGTGGAAGTGTTTCATGTATCCTTTAATTAGAAATTACATGCCATAGAACTTAGAATTTTATCTCTTTTATTTGTTCCAATTTGGCATTCTACATACCGATATTATGTATTTTTCATATTTGATTTTAGATGTTCTCTCTTTGTCTCCACTTTCTTTATTTGCATACATTTGAGAAAATTCTATTAAAAGAACCAATGATGAATAGTAGAGGCCAACCTTATGGTTGGGCGAACGGGGTGCCTAACGCCTTTTTCGATTCGTATCTTAGCCCCCGAATCCCATTTTTCTCTAGTTAAACATTTTTAAGATCAATAGCCATTTTTTTTGTTTTTCTTAGTTTTTCTTAAAAACTAAGTAGCGACTCTATTTTCAACAAAAAGGGATTTTCAAGGTGTTGAAATGATTTTTTTTAAAACATCTTTGGATTCTTTTATTTTTGAAACATTTTTCCAAAATAACCCCCAAATCCGAATGCCACACCTCGTTGTATGGTTTATGCTTTAAAGTTGTAGAACATGTATAAATGTGTTATACGCTTTTTGGGGTTTAGTAGAGGCTTGTTTGGCTTGTGTTTGGACGAAAAATCTTATTTTGCTTCAAAAAACACACTGCCCAGCAGTTCGGTTGACTGGTGGGCTTAGCCCAGTCGACTGGACCAAAAAATTTGGGTTCGGTCGACTGAACTCAGCGGTTCGGTCGACTGGACAGACTTTTTGCCGTGTTTATAAATATCCCAGGGGCTAAAGATATTTATTAAAACCTTTCTTAAGAGCTAAGTTTCCCATTTTCTCTGCCTTCCCTTTAGCTTTGAGGGCTCAGCGCTTGGTTTTGGGTTGGTTCCTTTGTGGATCCTTTTTATCGGGACCAAGGGCTTCACATCCATCCAGTCAGATTCTCATTCTGACGTTGTTTAATTTTGAGACGTCAAGTTCTTGACTCTCCAAGATAGGATTCTAGACCCTACTGCTGTATAAGGGTGATATATGTAATTATATGTGTTTTTACCGGATAAAAAATACATCAAACATGATTTTTATGTGTAACATTAGTTTTGGGCAAAAGTAGATTTTTACGCCTTTTCTTGGTTGTATACATGTTTCGGGTACGTGGTATCCGTAGTTTTCAAAAGGAAGTTTAAAAATGAGGTGTTTTGTGAAAATGGTAAAAAAACATCTTTTTGGAGGTTTGGAGCTAACCCGTAGGATTGAGTCTCACTCTTTAAACGTTTTGTTGGAAATGATTTTAGATCTCCATGTCGATGGATTGGATCTCTTTTATCCATGTGTCGTATAAACTATTATGTGGGTTTTCGTAGTTAAGCTATGGTAGGTTTTGAAATGTATTCCATAGATATATCGTGACAGTAGATGTGTTGAGTTGGGCTTCTATTGCTCCTCGGTGGAAGTTCGGAACGTGCGCAGCATAGGTGCTTTGTACATTCAGGTTAATCCCTATAAATTAAGTAGTGTTGGTGGTTTGTACCTTCAATCATGGAAATTCGTAAATTAATCTTTGGATGCTTCCTCCATCGGCCGTGAAAATCCATAAAGAGTCGGTTATCTCTGTGAATTGCGTTGTTGTTGTAGCTCCGTATAGAACTTGTCATTATCTAGCAGGCCTTAGGTGGTTCACGACTAGGATAATGGACAGGAGTCTATAGTTGTTACCTTTGTCTGTGCGGCAGAGTCGATACATAGGATTACATTTGATCTTTTCTCCTCGGTTGTGTGGCCTGAGTGGAGCTTTCTGTTTATTTACAGCTTTTTCTTAATTGTACCATGATATCTGTTAAGATGATATGCATAGTTTGAAGGATGGAAAATATGGGATTTTATGAGATAAAATCTTTTTGAAACTCGTGTTAGTCTGATAGAAAATTTGTGATTTTGGGAGAAAAACCTTTTTAGCTCCTGTGGATGAGCCCGTATGCTTATGATTGTATAGCCTGCTTTATAATTTTACTATCTATTTTCTATTGGGCTTCGGCTCACAGTGTGGAATTTTGCTATAAAACCTTTTTAGGTGAGCATAAGGAGTTGACCTAGATTCCTGTAGTGGCGGAAGACTAGTTGTAGTTTTCCTTTTTTGACATGTACTTTTACATGTGATGCCTATTTCAGAAGGTGAGTTTTGTACGCCTTAAGGCGATATACTTATTCATGTATGAGATTGCATGTTTACAGTTTATGAGAGTTGAACTGTGGGAATTTTTATCTAAATGATGTATATTTTTGAGTTGATGGTTTTTTAACTGCAAATCTTATTTTCTCAAACAGTGTTTGGGTGGGCTTTCACGTGACCCTGGTATTTGGGGTGTGACAACTTGGTATCAAAGCTCTGGATTTAAATACCTAAGAGCCATGGAAAAGAGGGTACATCACATTGTGAAGATGTATGAGTGCTTGATTGCATGTGTTCAAAAGTTTTCTTACATAAGCATGATAGCTTGTTTAGCTTGTGGTGTATATGTGGATATGGAGGTTGGACCTTAGAATTGATTAGTCTTTCCTTCGGGCGTTTGGATTAACAAACTTGGGAGCCATGTTAGAGACGCGTTTCGCGGATGTGATTTCTAGCAAGGAATCTAAGTAGGTTATCCAGATGGATGAGTCCTTCTTGTTGGTTCTCCTCGGTATGTGAGATGTGATGACATGATCTTAAGTGGTTATGTGTTAGCATTCTTATACATGATATGACTTTTACATTAGCACTAACATGTTGTATAAATTCTTATCATGTTATGTTGCTTTCGTGTAGAATTATGTCCACGCGGGGAGGACGAGGCCGTGGTCGAGGCTGTGGCCGTAGTTTTGGCCGAAGAAATGTTCCAATCCTAGATATTGGGGATGCTAATGCACCCCAAGGACCTGTTGATGGAGACTTGATGCGTGAGATGGTAGGCTCCATCCGGCAGCTGGCTGAGACCTCTAGGGGAGAGAGAGTGTACCTGAGCCGAGGGCAACAGTTGCGATGCGTGAGTTTTTTCGTCTGGACCCTCCTACCTTTTTTGGGCATCCCAACCCCACGGTGGCCACTGAGTGGCTGGAGCTGGTTACCAGAATCCTTGATACTCTTCAGATTGAAGAGGATGATTTGTGGGTTTCATTTGTTGCCTTCCAACTGAGGGAGAGTGCTCACATGTGGTGGAAGTTCGCCAAGACCACAGTGGGAGGCACTTGGGAGGCATTCACGAAGGTATTTCTAGAGAAATACTTTCCAATAACTTTGAGGGATCGCTACAGAGAGGACTTTCTTTTCCTAACTCATGGGACGATGTCAATGGTTGAGTATGAGGCTGAGTTTTCTAGTATGTCCCGGTTTACAGAGGAGATTGTGCCTACTAATAAGTTTCGTGCAAAACGGTTTGAGAGAGGTTTGAGGCCCGTTATTCGTGACAGAGTGGCAGCGTTCAGGATGCAGATCTTTACAGAGTTAGTGGAGACTGCCATAAAGGTGGAGGATACTCTGAACGAGATGCGCAGGTACAGGGACAGTAGGAGTCATCAAGGTGGGGGACGTACACAGGATCAGGGGCGCAGGGAGAACAAGCGTCGACGGACTTCTGGTCCGAGTTCCTAACCAGTGGGGTCGTATCAGCCATAGTCTTCTGTACTTACACCTCTCGTAGCTTCAACGGGAAGGTCAGATCAGAGAGAGCTTCTGTGTCACAGGTGCCAACGGCCAGGGCATCGTGCGGCAGAATGCCAAAGTCTAGCGCCAGTCCAGCCACAATCGCAGACGCATGGGAGGGAGCCAGTGGGGTGTTTTGAGTGTGGCCAGTCAGGGCACATCCGGAGGAACTGCCCCAGCGGAGAGAGCATACGAAGTATAACTAGAGCACCTGTTACTCCATTTGTTTAGGGACGCCAGCCATCTAGGTTTGCAGAAGGGATCGCTTCAGTACAGTCTGGCAGACAGTTGGCAGTTCAGGGCTGCAGTGGACAGGCCAAGGCATTCTTGCAAATCCTAGTTCATCTAGAGCACCGATCGTACTCGATGCTGCTGCTACCACCTCCATGATTAGAGGTACATTTGTAGTCTATAGATCATGGGCCAGTGTTCTTATCGACACTGGCGCATCACATTCATTTATATCATCTGCTTTTGCATCTGTTTTGGGGCTAGAAATGGACTAGTTGGGTAGTACTTTGAGTGTGGAGACCCCAGTCAGTGGGAGTGTAATGTTGAGTCTTATCTGTAAATCCTGCGTGTTGGAGGTCGCCGATCGTTGTTTAGAGTTCGACTTCATTATTTTAGACATGAGCGCATTTGATGTCATTCTACGGATGGATTGGCTGACCACCTATCGTGCTTTTATCGATTGCGATCGACGGAGGGTGACGATTTGTACACCGACGAGAGAATGCTTTTGTTTTGTGGGTGATCGGGATAAGAGTTTGATGTCTTCGCACAATGCTGTGTGGAACCAGGACAACTTGGGTTTCCTCTTTTCAGCACTTATGTTGGATGAGGTAGTTGGGAGTCGAGGAGAGTTACCTCTGGTGGTTTGCGACTATCTAGATATCTTTCCTGACGATCTGTTTGAGTTATCACCAAGCCGGGAGGTAGAGTTCTCTATTGATTTAGTTCCTGGAGCTGCTCCCATATCTATACCGTCCTATCATTTTGCACATGCTGAGTTACGTGAACTCAAGGTACAACTTCAGAAGTTACTAGATATAGGGCTTATATACCCGAGTACTTCGCAGTAGGGAGCTCCTGCTCTTTTTTCTAAGAAGAATGATGGATCCTTACGATTGTGTATCAAATATCGGAAGCTAAATCAGGTGACAATGAAGAACTAGTATCCGATGCCAATGATAGATGATTTGTTTGATCAGTTAAAGGGTTCGAGCTGCTTCTCGAAGATTAACTTGATATTAGGATACCACCAGCTGAGGATTAGGGATAAGGACATAGCAAATACCGCCTTCCGAACTCGCTATGGTCACTACGAGTTTCTGGTTATGCCGTTCAGTCTGACGCTTCGTTCATGAGTTTGATGAACCGGATCTTCCATCCTTATCTGGACAATTTTATGGTAGTGTTTGTAGATGATATTCTGATATATTCACCCACTAGAGAGGCACACGAGGATCACCTACGGATCGTGCTACATACATTGAGAAAGCATCGCTTGTATGCGAAGTTCAAGAAGTGCAAGTTATGGATGTCTAAGATGAGGTTTCTTGGACACGTAGTGTCGACAGACGGAGTAGCTGTGGATTCGTCTAAGACTGATGCTGTGACGGGTTGAGAGCGATCGAAGAGTGTTTTTGAGATTCACAATTTTCTAGGCTTAACAAGCTACTACCGACAGTTCGTGAAGGACTTTGCGAGACTTGCTGCACCGATGACGCGTCTGACGCGAAAGGGAGTTGTGTTTGTTTGGGGTGAGTTCTGTGAGTCGGCATTCCAGGAGCTGAAGACGAGGTTGACTAGCGCGCCAGTGTTGATCATTCCAGAGCGAGGCTTAGGGTATATAGTGTACTGCGATGCATCATATAACGGTCATGGATGTGTTCTGATGCAGGGAGGTAAGGTTGTAGCCTACGGTTCTCAGCAGTTGAAGATACACGAGAAGAACTACCTGACACACAATTTGGAGTTGGCAACTGTGGTCTTTGCCTTGAAGACATGGCGTCACTATCTTTATGGTGAGGATTTCGAGGTTTTCTCCGATCACAAGAGCCTGAAATACTTATTTTTGCAAAAGGACCTGAACTTGTACTAACGACGATGGATGGAGTTGTTGGAGGATTATGATTTTGATTTGCAGTACCATCCAAGGAAGGTCAATGTTGTGGCAAACGCGCTCAGTAGGAGATCTCACGGGTCGTTAGCTTATGTAGCTATCCGTGAGTGGGACATGCTTGGAGAGGTTGGAGAGTTTGATATGTGTCTCGGGGAGACAGTGACGGGTGCCACCCTATTTTCAGTAGTTACTCGACCAGTGTTGATAGCACGTGTGCTAGAGGCCCAACAGGTGGATCAAGAGGCTCAGATGATACAAGATCGTGTTGCTAGTGGGGACGATACAGCGGGCTGGATTGTGAGTTCATATCGGAGTCTGAGGTTGGCTAGGAGGTTGTTTGTGCCAGAGTCATGCCGAGCTGATCCACTACGTAAGTGTCATCATTCTTGCCTTGCAGTGCATTCTGGAGGCACGAATATGTATCATGACCTATGTCGTCAATTTTGTTAGACGGAAATAAAGAGGGACGTGATCCAGTTTGTTTCTCGGTGCCTTACCTGTCAAAAGGTGAAGGCAGAACACCAGAGACTGGCAGGATTACTACAGTCGATACCTATATCAGAGTGGAAGTGGGAGAATGTCACGGTAGACTTTGTGTCAGGACTTTCTCGATCACCTAGGGGACACGACGCCGTGTGGGTTGTGGTTGATAGGTTGACAAAGTCTGCATACTTTCTCCCCGTCCGAGTGAAGGATTCGATGGAACGACTAAGTAGCTTGTATGTCAGAGAATTAGTCCGATTGCATGGAGTGCCAGTGTCTATTGTTTCTGACCGAGAGTCGTGCTTTACATCACGCTTTTGGCAGAGTCTTCAGGAGGCTTTGGGGACGAACTTGATGTTTAGTACTACTTTTCACCCCAGATGAATGATCAGTCTGAGAGGACTATACACATTCTGGAGGATATGCTGAGGGCTTGTGTCCTTGATTTCAGAGGTTCTTGGGAGGATCATCTACCGTTAGCAGAGTTTGCATACAACAACAGCTATCAGTCCAGCATTGGGATGGCACCTTATAAGGCCTTGTATGGTAGACTGTGTAGATCACCCGTGTGTTGGACAGATGTGGAAGAGACCACAGTCTTGAGACCTGACATGGTACGGGAGACGACAGAGAAGGTTGCCGTGATTCGCCAACGCCTTATGACAGCGCAGAGCCGCTAGAAGAGTTATGCAGATCAAAGGAGGCGACCTTTGGAGTTTACAGTGGGGGATCATGTGTTCCTAAAGGTCTTGTCACGTGGAGGTTTGATGAGATTTAGTCGTAATGGGAAGTTATCACCGCGCTTCATTGGACCATTCGAGATCCTCGATAGAGTTAGAGAGGTCGCATATCGTTTGGCTTTGCCATCTCAGTTAGCATATGTGCACAACATGTTCCACGTTTCTGTGCTTCGGAGGTACAAGCTTGATCCTTCACATAAGCTAGATTGGGCTAAGCTATGGGTTGCTGAGGATGCCACTTATGAGAATCGTCCAGTGAGGATTCTTGACACAAAGGAGCATGTGTTATGGGGGAGAACGATTGCTTATGTCAAGGTTCTATGGCTTCATCGTGGGGTTGAAGAAGCGACATGGGAGCTCGAGTCTGGGAAGCGTGCTAGATACCCAGACCTATTAACCTTGTGACCTTGTTGCGAATTTTGGGGGCAAAATTTCATAAAGAGAGAGTTGTGAGACCCTGAACCTTTGCATTTTGAGTTATTTTCAAATACATGATGTGTTTCTTTCAGTATATGAATAGCCTCGTTGCATTATTTATGCTTTAAAGTTGTAGAACATCATGTATAAATGTGTTATATGCTTTTCGGGATTTGGTAGAGACTTATTTGACTTGTGTTTGGACCAAAAATCTTTTTTTGCTTCAAAAAACACACTGCCTAGCAGTTTGGTCAACTGGAGGGCTTGGCCCAGTCAATTGGACCAAAAAATTTGGGTTCGATCGACTGAACTCAAGGGTTCGATCGACTAGACAGAACCATTTTTCCGTGTTTATATATATCCCAGGGGCTGGAGATATTTATTAAAACCTTTCTTAAGAGCTAAGTTTTTTCTTTTATCTGCCTTCTCTCTAGCTTTGAGGGCTTGGGACTTGGTTTTGGGTTGGTTCCTTTGTGGATCCTTGCTATCGGGACTGAGGGCTTCGCATCCATCTGGTTGGATTCTCGTTCTGACGCTGTTCTGCTTTGAGACGTCGAGTTCTTGACTCTCCGAGATAGGATTCTAGACCCTACTGCTGTATAAGAGTGATATATGTAATTATATGTGTTTTCACCAAGTAGAAAATACATCAAACATGATTTTCATGTGTAAACCTTGATTTTGGGTAAAAGTGGGTTTTTATGCCTATTCTTGGTTGTATACATGTTTTGGGTACGTGGCATCCGTAGTTTTCAAAAGAAGGTTTGAAAACGAGGTATTTTGTGAAAATGGTGAAAAACGTCTTTTTGGAGATTTGGATGCTTTGGATGCTTCCTCCATCGATCGTGAAAATCCGTAAAGAGTCGGTTGCCTCCATGAATGGCGTTGTTGTTGTAACTCCGTAGAAAACTTATTATTATCTAGCAGGCCTTAAGTGGTTCAAGACTAGGATAATAGACATGAGTCTAAAGTTGTTGTCTTTGTCTGTGTGGCCTGAGTGGAGTTTTCTGTTTATTTACAGCTTTTCCTTAACTGTGGCATGTTATCTATTATGATGATATGCATAGTTTGAATGATGAAAAATGTGAAGTTTTATGAGATAAAACCTTTTTGAGACTCGTGTTAGTCTTATGAAAAATTTGTGATTTTGAGAGCAAAACCTTTTTGACTCATGTGGGTGAGCTCGTATGCTTATGGTTGCATAGCCTGCTTTACAGTTTTACTATCTGTTTTTTATTGGGCTTCGACTCACTGTGTGGGATTTTGTTGTAAAACCTTCTCATGTGAGCATGAGGAGTTGACCTAGATTCCTGTGGTGGCGGAAAACTAGTTATAGTTTTTCTGTTTTGACATGTACTTTTACATGTGGCGCCTGTTTTAGAAGGCGAGTTTTGTACGCCTTGAGACGATATACTTATTTATGTATGAGATTGTATGTTTACAGTTTATGAGAGTTGAACTGTAGGAATTTTTATCCAAATGATATATATTTTTGAGTTGATGATTTTCCAACTGCAAATCTTATTTTCTCAAACAGTGTTTGGGTGGACTTTCGCGTGACTTTGGTGTTTGGGGCGTGACAGACCCATAGAATAAATTTGATCTCAAGTTCAGAGGATTCTTGCTTCTATCAACGTTTAAGTAGTGTACAGAATAAACTCATCTCTAAAAATATTCTATCCACTATGAACTAGATTACTCAAAAAAATAATGTAATTTTTAATCTCAAATCCTAAATTATGAAATTTCAACCAAATAAAAAAAATACACAAATAAGGTATTCAATTCTTAGTAAAGTCCCCTATAATTTTTTATTTTTATTTTTTAATTGTATTTTGTTTAAGGACTAAACAAAATAAAAAAAAATCAAACAACAAACCAAATAAAAACGACTAGACTCAAAAACTACGGAGTATGACTTGCAAAAAAAACTGTCAATGTCACTTTTTCTTATCTAAATGTTCTTAATTTTCAAAGGCATAGGTTATGAGGAAGGAATCCAATTTTTTCTAGGTCGATGTGACATGTCAAATCAGAACCTATTTTGGCTAACTAACCTGCTGTAGTGAGGTCTAATGTGTCTCTTGAGACCACAATGATGACAAACTGAGATAAATTTAGATGTTCTTACCTTACCATGTAAAATGGTGTATTTACCTATCTAATTTTTTCACTTTTCATTGCTTTTTCCTAAAGAACCAGCAGTCGTTCTTTTTTAGCTTATTCCTTTGGCTGTTTCTTCTTTCATAAACTTTGGTACATTTTTAGCTTTAGTTGGCTGGTTTACTTTTTCTTTTCTTTTGTACTGTTTGCTTGACGAAGCACTAGCAAATTCAATTCCACATCTATCTGACACAGCCTTCTGTCGTTTAAGCATGTCATCTAAAGCCTTAGTGCCTGCATAAAAATTTTTGAAAATAGATTGAGTATTTAATTGATATTTTTCAAATTTAATTAATTTTAATTCAACTTGGTCAACAGATAGCTCTCATTATAAAGCTTCTTATAAGCTTGTTGTAGAGTTTCTCTATCCTCAATGTCACTAACCTCTTCACCCTCTTCTTTTTCATTATTGAAATTATTAGAATTTTCATTTTCAAACTTACTAAATTCCTCCTGAACAGAATCAATGAAAGCAACAATATTACCATCTTCATAATTAGGACCCTTCTCATCACTCATATTGGGTTCACTTTCATCATCCAAAGTGACTTGAATCCTTTTTGTTTTTTTTCTAAGAAAGTTCGGGTATTTTTTAACTAGATGTCCATATCCTTTGTAGTTATAGTATTGGATTTCAAAAATTTGGCCTTTCGACCATTTTTTCATAAAACTAAACATTTTTTAGTTTATTTTTATCGTGCTTCTTTTGTGATTTTTTCTCATGATTAGGTTTTTTATTTTTTTATTTTTTTATTTTTGTGAATTTCTTCACAAAAATAGTTATCATCTCAAGGTCTAAATCATCATCAGAATCACTTGCAAAATCTTGAGCTAAAGAAAATGCCAAATTTTTTGAAACGTTTTTGTTTTGAAAATTTAGCCCATAAGTTTGCAAATTTCTAATTAAATTTTCAACATAAATAGAGTCAATGTCTTTGCTCTCTTCTATTACTGTGACTTTTGGTTGAAAACGTTCGAGTAAAGATCTAAAAAAATTTCAAACAATTTTCAAAGGTATAACTTTTTCTCCGAGACTTAAAAAGGCATTCACAATGTCAATCAATTTAGCATAGAAATAGTCAAAACTTTCATCATCTTTCATACGCAGAGTTTCAAAATTAGTTGTGAAACGTTGAAGCTTTAAGATTTTTACGGTATAAGTCCCTTCGTGAGTGATTTGAAGAATATTCCATGCTTCTTTAGTCAAGTCACATGTACAAATTCTATGAAACTCATCTTGTGTGACTCTGCTAAAGATAGCATTAATGGCTTTGCTGTTCCAACCTGTATTCTTAAAATTAACCCTGTCCCATCTAACTACAGGCTTGGGAACAATTTCTTCATCAACAACAATGGTGTGAGGCTTGTAATCCTCAACAACAAAAAGCCAAACACATTTGTCAATTGATTTTAGAAAAGCCATCTGTGACGCCCTGTTGTCTGGGCACGTCGGGATATACATAAATATAAGTAAAAGGATATTCTAGCCATTCATTCATATTTACACACCTTAATTATTACATCATAAAGAAATTTGAGCTGTTCAAAAGTACATAATGATTACAGCTTCACCAAGGGTATTTGAAAATTACAAGGGTTGTAGGGAAACTAAACGAAAGAAAAAAAATAGAGGTCTCGAATCCTCAGAATGCGTCAGTGGGGTCCACATGCTCCTGGAACTCATCATGTTCTTCAAATTATTCTTCTCCCTCTAGGACAACTTCTTCTAAGTACTCCTCCTTACTCGTGGCACGAATGCCATGAGCCAAAACTCAATAGAAAAATAATCTAAACTTTCTAACCAATCTCACAGCATAAAATTTATCATAACGCATGCCATGTAATATTTAAGTACGCTTTAAAGTCAAGAAAATAGACAAATTTATGACAGGATAGCAATAAGTCAATAAACGTGTATGAGATGCCGTGTATGCATGGTAAATGCTCAACCCAATATACACTAAGATCATAACAGGAATTCCACACCGAAAAATTTCAGAATAGACTTTTATGGGTAATTGATCACCAACGTCGTCACGCGCCTCATTGTGAATAGTAAATGCTCACCTAGACTTCATGCTTCATTTGTTTTACTCAATGGCAACGGCGTAGGGTCCGCGCCATCCTCCAAGCTAACAAGATTCAATAGTCAATCAATCAATAATATAATAAGCGATTTTTTCCACCTCAAGATTCGTAATGCCTTCGCGGGTGTCAACCCAAAGTCTAAGTCATCAAAATCAAAATGCTAGTGACGAACTAATGGTGCCCAATAATATTCATGATAAACTATTTCAAACACTAGGGACGCACCCAGTGTGTATAAACTAAATTTGTAACACCAAGGACGCACCCATGGTGTACAAAGGGAATATATCCTAAAATATTTACAAAAATGGCAACCAGAGACGCCCTAGACTTAAAACCAATAAAGACAATAACACATCCCAACAACAGTTTAGACATATGGACTCCAATATGCTAGGATGCAAGTGACAATGTCCATGATGTATAATATGGATCATAAGTATAACTATCTATAGCAAGTCAAAGTTGATGGTACAACTCACTAAGCATGACAACAACTATGTGAGGCGCAAGTTCAATTCTCGATATACAATTCAAACTTGATGGCATAAGTTCTAATTATCGTACATTCACTTAAAACATTAATCAACTAATTCAAATCAATCATTATATAAAACTCGGATCTCACAACAAAGGGTACTCAAATCACACTTAGCAACTTTAAGGCCAAATTCGAGTGTTAGAATTAAAGGGTTGGCAGGATTTTAGGGCATCTAAACTTGGAATTAAGTTATGATTTTTAAACGTCATTTAGATAAAAATATTTTCTACAACTCTTTTATTTAACACTAAGGCCAAAACTTAAGGCAAATTGGTGAATAAAATATTCTAAGCGAAAACGGTTCAGCACTTTCCTCAAATTTTTAATAAAAATATGCCTCCGTTGGTCTCAATTTTGAGGCATCACATTAAGTCAAAATGAGCCCATTTTTGGATATGTTCTAGTTACACATGTCCCCTATAAGTCTTATGAAGGGTTCTAGGGGTGGTTGTTTGAAACAAATTGAAGATATAAGCCATTTTGTAAAATAATTTTTGTTAGCCACCAAACCCTTAGCAGAACCGGTCTTGGACAGAGTTTGAAATGAATTTGAGGGAATTTCGTGAGGTATCTAGGTCTGATTTTTGAACAGCAAGTAATTCAATATGTTACCTACAATATTCATGCAGACTGCTTTTGGAGTAGTTCACTAAAAATAGGAATTTTTGGCTATACAAAAATATGTGACAGAAGTATCCTTTAATGACTAAACCATAACAGAGAGTCTCAAAGGGGTCTTGACCTACCAAATCTCAATAGTTTGGGCTCATTTTTAGTAGATAGTTAGATATACATGTTATTTACAATGTTTAAGTTTTTTCCAAAGCTTGTATCTCATTGTAAACTAGCGTTGTTAGGTCGGTATTGTCGACTAGTCTAAAAATGACACATTTTGATAAAATTACAATATCTCGAGTTCTACTCGCTCAAATGAGTTGAAACTAACCTTGGATAAAATATAACACAAAAAGATAAATCTAAACATAGAAAACATGCTTAGATCAATTTTTTATGTTGAGTTATGGGGTTCTAAAGATCATAGCAGAAACTTTAACGTACTCGAAAATTAGGTCCTTATATGTTCAAGTCTCTTACTTATGATATGTCAAGGTTTTGTCCCATTTTTTTGCATGCTTGTGTTATAGACATAAATAGTAAGATTCCAGAACAATTTTAAGTCATTAAATTCAAAAATAACAACGCACAACCACATCTCATATTATTCAAAAACATAACTGCCCATAGTTTGTTACTACAACGCCTTTTCGGCTTGTTTTTTGTTCTCAATTTTTGAAGTGTTTAAAGAGATAAGTTGAGAGATATTTTTGATAATACTAGACACAAGGGTTAGATGTTTTACTTACTTGTTTAAATGCTTAAAGGATGGTGAATGACTAGTAGGACTTAGCTTTTTGAACTATGGTCTCCAAAGACCATTTTCTTAGAGCCCTTCTTCTTTTTCTTTTTTTTCTTCTCTCAGCTCACCCGAACTTTTCAAGAACACTTTGAATCTGGTTTCCTCCCTCTCCTTGCCGAATATTATGGAGGGAAAAGAGGGTGTTTGGCTTAGTTTATATAGGAAAAAGCTTAGGGAACAAAATGATTTCTTTTAAGTCCGTTTTCCTTCTCTTCACATAGGCGACAAGACTTGGACCAACTTTTGAGAGATATATATCAGATTTGGTGGTAGGGAATTTGGATGGGGGTGTTTGGAAGTCAATAAGGCTGAATTTGGCATTAAGTAGCGCTTATTCTAAGTTTGCGTATCTTTTTGTGCAAGAAAATATTTTAGAAGTTAATTTGATATATCTTTTTGGTGTCTTTTCTAATAAAAACTTATTATTTTAATATGTTTATGATAATTTTAGTATTTTCATGAATTATTATAATTTTCATAATATTTAATTAAATAGATGTAGTCTTTTAATTCAAATTAAGCTAGTTTGACAAAATATGACTTTTTGACTTATTTTAGTATGTATAAATTTCAATAATGATTTGTTTATTTTTTTAGCCTATAATACCATATTATTATGTATATTACTTGTTCAACAAGTCTTGAATTATCATAACACTTGATTTGACACTTTTTCTCATCTTTTTAAGTTATAAAAAGTAAAAAGCTATTTTTTGACACAACTCCCAAGGAGAACTTGCCTCTAACGGATATTTGTGTCATTTTTTTATGTTATTTTGTCTTTTTCTACTTAATTGTACTTAAACATTAGATTTATGGTGTCTATGTGTCAAAATTTAAATTTTTAAAATTTTTTGCTATACAATAGGCAAAATGGTTATTTTACCATAATTATGAAATTTTTTTATTTTTAATTCATTATTTAATGATAATTACTTAATTTAGAATGTTGGGAGATTCTCCGGGTGTTAAGGTTTTATTATTTAAGTTTTGGATCTTTTTAAGATTTTTAGATCGAACTTATAGTTTTCGAGTCGAGTTAGGATTTCGAATATTTGTCGTGCTATATGGTCTCATGGGCTGTCCGTCACTAATACTTAGGGTTTGAGCTGGGCCATTACATGGGTCATTATCAACCAAGTTATTACAACTAGGGTCCTAACCGGGTTGTTACACCCTCATTCTTACTTTCTAAAAGGGGTAATTAAGGTCGTCAAGAATGGGTGGTCAACCGATCGAGGTGCCTTCTCTTAAAAAATTCATTTATTACAAATTAGTCAATGGTTCAAACCAAAAAGGAATTAAAATAAATTTTTATGATATGCTCTTATACCAATTAAAAAATCTCGTTTGTAGACTGATTTGCACTAAATGATTTGATAAAAGAAGCTAAACACCACAAAATAATTAAAACTAATCAACCAAGCAAACAAAAAATAAACAATCACAATCACACAAGGAGCTGACAATTTTTACGTGAAAAACCCCAACTCGGGTAAAAATCACGAGATCACTCCAAGTCTAGGAGAATCAAGCACTATAATAAATGTTGGTTATAAGATAATCTTACAAACACCCGTTGACTCCACAACATACGAATGTAAGTCAACTCCTACTGAATTCATGTACACCAATTCCTTGTTTGAATGCCACTGGAATCTACCACCGGACTTTAAATACTGACGGACTCCTCTATCAAACTTCAAACTCTTGAGAATCAACTCAAGCGACTTTATAAATACGAACGGATCAATAATGATTTGAGTACTTGATGATATACTTGACTGCGCGAAAGCTAAATGTTCATCAAGTAAGTTGACTGGCTTGCGAATATGTTGAATCAACTTGTGAAGGCTACTTTGTAGTGGCTAGGTTTTCTAAAATAACCAGGAGCCTATATAATAAAACCTTAGCAACACTATTTATACACCACCCATCAAACCCTAGCTGTTGGCTGCAATTAAGACATGGTGCGCATATGGACCGCTCGATTGGTCTTTTGACGAATCGATCGGTCTTAACAAGTTCTTGGTATGTTCGCAACTCATCTGTAGCCACAATTTTGTGTGCAAATTGGGATAAACTGGTAAACTCTGCTTCGTACTGAACCATAGTAGTCATTCCCTGGGTAAGGGAAAGGAACTTCTTACGGTAAAGATCACTTAAGGACTCATGAAAGTACTTCTCTAGAAATACCTTTGTAAAAGCATCCCACGTGCCTCTCACTGTAGTTCTGGCAAACTTCCACTACTCATGGGCATCCCCTCTCAGTTGGAATGCAGCGAATGCAACTCTCAGATTGTCCTCAATTATCTGTAGGTATCCAGAATCCTGGTTACAAGCTCCAACCATTTTGTGGCCACCTTGGGATTGGGATCCCTAACAAAGGTAAAAGGGTCAAAATGTCAAAAATCATGCATTGCGACAATCACCCCGACTCGGGTACTCTTTCTCTCCCCCTAGCAGCCTCGGTTAGCTGACAGATGGTGCCTACCATCTCACGCAACAAGTCTACCCATTTTACAGGTCCTTGGGGAAAATTAGCATCCCCAGCATCAGGGACTAGCACATCCATTCGGCCTCGACCACGGTCTCGTCTTTTCTTTGCAAACATAACCTCTACACGAAAGCAACATAACAACATAAGCTTTCATTCATCATGTTGTTACTAACATAAAACACATAATTATACTAACACATAGCCATTCAAGATCATGTAAACACTCTCAGGTACCGAGAAGAACCAACAAGAGTGATGAGTCTATTTGGTTAACCTACTTAGATTCTTTGCTAGAAAACACATCGACCAAATGCATTTCTAACTTGGCTTCCAAGTTTGTCAATCCAAACGCCCAAAGGTAAGACTAATCAATCCTAAGGTCCAACTCCCATGCTCACATATACACAAAATCCTCATGCTCAACAAGCTATTGTATTCATATTATCAAAACATCTAAACACATACAATCAAACACACGAACCAGCCTTACAAGGTGATGCACCATCTTTCTACGGCTCTTATGTATTCGAACCCAGAGCTCATATACCAAGTTGTCACACCCAAAACCTGGGTTTCTTCTCAAAATAAACATACATTCCATACATGCATAATATACCGCCTCAAGGCTCATAAATATCTTTTCAAGAATAGGTAATACATGTAACAATACATGATCCCATATAAAAATAGAAAAGTATAAAAAGTCTTCTGCCTCCTCGGCTCCTCAAGCCCATCTCTCGTTATCACAGTCACCAGAAAAACGTTTTCACAAATCTCACAACGTGAGCTGAAGTTCAATAGAAATAGACTATAATGAAATAAAGCAGGATATGCAATTACAAAGACTCAACTATACGAGCCTCAAAACGATTTTCCATCCTACCGAAAAAATTATTTAAAACCATTAATACTTACCGTGATCTGTGGCCCGTAAAAATCTGAATCACTGTCGGTGCCGCCTCTGTTATTCGTGTTCTTGGATATGTTCAACATATTCTTAAATAATCTAAACAGATATTTAAAAACATAATGCTAGCTATTACATCGATCCTATGTCCCGAAAGCTCACAATCAATTTACCACGATCAACCCTCGTGATTAAAAATAATAATAATTAAATTATCATCCACGCATTCAATCAAACATGAAAATAAAAAATGATCATAAAACCAAGATTAGAATACCTGCAAAACAAAGTTAGCAACAGTTCTAAAAGTATTCAGCCCCTGATAAACCGTAAATAAAAAATAAAACGGCTCTGATACCAATTTGTTGGAGGCCATACTGCCAAGATCATTATTTTTGAAAATAATTTTTGATAAAAAATTGATTGGATGGGCAAATGCCGAAACGAGCTCCAGATAAAACTTTTGACGTCGAACGATCAAAAATAAACCCATGCAACCAAAGTTAATTTAAAAATATATATTTTGCCGATCTAATCTTTAACTACAACTTGATTCCGAGTTGAAACTCCAGTCAGATCTTCTACTGTATTCCCTTACGCGATACTCGAACGTAGTGTGGGCTACGATCCTCTGAGAACTCGTACCGACAGAACCCCGATATATTTAAGTTTTGAAAGAAAAAAAATAATATCATAATAATAATGATATAAAATCATCAAAAAATGATTCAGGCTACCCGCATATATATAGGGTTACAGTAAAGACTTTGTGAGTAATTATGAATTAGACTTTCAGCGGAACACAAACACCTACTAGAGGTTTCTGCAATTATAAAAAGACATGTAGCGATTTCTGTAATTTTTATAAAATACTAAATTACAGTTCACATAACTAAAGAACTATAATTGTACTCTGACACATAATCTCAAGATCTTCTTACATTGAGCTCATGTTATTAAATGCTTACCATTTCTCCCCACGTTAAGATTTTCGATACCCACCAATTAAATTTAATTACTGACAATTTAATTCAATCGGCATCTTAATATTCCTTAAACCCTTTCACTTAATTTATTTAACCGTCAGATAATCAATTCTACCTGCAGAGTTTGACCCGGTCAAAACTTATAAGCATCTTTAAGGGAGTATCGTCAATCCCGATATATCATGACGTAGATTCTATCAATAATTAATATTTGCCATATAAATAATACCGCTATCCAACTCACTAAAAATATGGACTCATATAAGATTGCACCCTCTAATGAATCAAAATAATGAATATTAAATATATACAAATCAATGATTATTTTAGAATTAAGAATATAAGTACTATTTATAATAACCTTAGGGTGCGAATTAATTTATATAGTCAGTACAAAATTAATTACCCTAAATGTCCCGTTCAATATACACAAAGTGTACAAACACAGAGAGTCAGAAAAATAGACGATACTATTATCTGTTCCCCATAACAAAGACAGCCCTACTAAAACTCTGTGCTACAGTCGTACCGATGGTATGTCTATTTTAATATAAACTGTGAATATAAAACTTATATTCTGCAAAAATTTAAAATTTGATCTTTTGTGTGCAAGTCGTACTCTACACACTAAATTAAATACTATACAGAATATTAGACATCCATGTATATCAAATAAATGATATACATACATTACTCATAAAGATTCTCATAAAATAAAAAATTAATTTTATTAAAATAAAATTAAATATTAAAAACATGATTTTTAGTATAACCCTAACATTCTAAGAATTTGATACCTGTATTTTTGTTCTTTTGTTCAATTTTCCCTGCAACTTTTGTAATATTTTGAATACTTTTGGTGAAACTGTAACCGTTACGTACTTTTAAACAGTTCAGAATTCCTTTATGATGTAATAATTAACGTATGTAAATATGAATGAATGACAAGAATATTCTTTTATTTATATTTATGTATGTCCCGACGTGCGTAGAAAACGAGGCATCACAAACAAAGTAAAGGGAAACTCAAAGCTAGTTGTTTTATATGTAACAGTTCCCACCGTGCCAAAGATTGTCCAAAGAAAAAAAAGCTAAATGCCCTAGTTGTCGAGGAAGAAGAGAATTATGATAATTTTGACTCAGACGATCCTACCCAAGTTAATCCTCTACAGTGACTGAATGCCCTACATGTAAAAAAGAACTTGCCCCCAATAGGTTTGCTTTGTATTGAGCCTTTTGTGAATGATCATATAGTGTTGGATATGGTTGGCACAAGTGTAACGCATAACTTTATTGATGAGTGCATGGTGTAGTCGCTTGGTTTAAAAGTTCTCAAATACCAAAACAAGGTCAAGGTAGTAAATTTTAATGCACAACTTAAATGTAGCAAAGTGAACGGCATGCAATTATGAATGCAAAACTGGGCTAGAAAGGTGAATCTGGTGGTGTTTTCATTAAACGATTTTGACATGATCTTAGGAATTGATTTTTTTGTGGATGCAAAAGTAGCATTGATGCCATATCTTGGTGGGTTGCTGATTTTTGATGATAAATAACCATGTTTTGTGTTGGGCTGCAAACCAGACAAAGAAAGGGGAGAGCACAAAGAGAGAAAACAAGACAGTGTCGGCTATTCAAGTGCACAACTGTTGTAGAAAGGTGCTGAAACCAATCTTGCAGCATTAGTGAAGATCAAGCATGATGTTTCAATCGAAGTGTGTGATGAAGTCGATGACTTACTGTATGACTTTGCAGACGTGATGCCTCTGGAGTTGCCTAAGTCTCTCCCTTCTCGACATTCCACCAATCACAAAATCGAGTTGCTTCTTGGTGCTAAACCTCTGGCCAAAACACCATATAGAATGCCCTTAATGGAGCTTGCTGAACTGCAAAAACAATTGACTGAGTTGTTGGATGCATGTCTAGTCCAACCAACGAAAACCCCCATACGGTGCGCATATGTTGTTGTAGAAGAAGTAAGACAGGTCTTTGCGGATGCACATCAACTATCGCGCCTTGAACAAAGTCTCCCTTACATTTCTTGGGTCGATTTTACGTTGTCCTCGCAATGAATGTAATGCATGTAGATGAAGGGATTGATTCCTTTCAGGTCGGCTATAGACCACCTTATGGCTTTTCTATGATCTTTCAACACCTTAACAAGTTAACTTTCCTGGTCAGATGTCAAATCTGAGATGATGATGGCAGAAAAGGTGCTATTAGGCCCCAAGAAAATGTACTTAAGTGAAGCCGAGAGTGACATTAGCTCAAGTTCTGGTGGCAAATCTAATGAGGGCATAACATGTATGGATGATAGGGGCGGTAGGGGCTCTAATTGAGGCTTCCAAGGTGGAGTTTCTAGATAATCGACTGATTCAGGCATGGAATTAACCTCATCTATGGACTGGTCGATATCAACTATGCCTGCTCCAAAATGTGCCAGACAATTCTCTAGTGGATCGTCACAAAAAATGAAGGGAAGCGCTGCTTCTGTGGCCTCTTCTATGACATCGATTGCAAAGCAGTCAGAATGCAGTGAGGGCTAATGTGAGGTATGATAGATGTTCAAGCGCAGCTTCATGTTCCCAAAATGAACATCCATCACTCTGGTTCAGCAATTGATATAAGCATTAGCCATAACTAAGAAGGGTCAGCCAAGGATGACGGGTGTTTGTCGTCTTAAAATTAGGTCAAGTTCGGTGTCTAGAACGATGAAGTCGACAGAAAAGAGAAACTTGTCAACTTTAGCGAGTACGCTCTCGATAACTCCTCGTGAGACTTTAACTGAACGGTCAGCTAACTGAAAAGTGACTGGTGTCAGTTTCAGCTCACCTGACATGTAATGTTCATACATGAGTAAGGTAGAATATTGACACTGACTCCTAGATCGAGATGGGCACGATCGATCGAATGATCGCCGATGACACATGAGATGGTAGGAGTCCCCGGGTTTTTAAGTTTGGGGATAGTGTCGTGTCCTATAATAGCATTAACCTACTCGGTGAGAAGTTTTTTCTTTGGGATATTGGTGTTTGACTTTGCTTTTGGGTGCGGATATCTTTTAAGAATTTCGTGTAAGAATAAACTTTTTTAATGGCATCTAAGAGTGGTAGATTGATCTTGACTTGCTTGAAAAGCTCAAGCATGTCATCAATGGAGGCTCCCTTTTACCGAAAGGTGGCGATATATCGAGGCGTGTCGAAAAATGGGCTCGCAGTCTGGGTGGAGGTGGAGACGGAGTCATCAGTGACTCGCGAAAAGGAGAAGGTAAGAGAGGTGGTGATGTGGCAACTAGTGCTGATTGTGTAGGAGATGAGTGAGGGGGATCGGCCATGGAGCCATCAGACAATTTTGGGTTCTGAGAGAGTGTGGGTGCTACAGTTTTCTTGAGATGAGTTTCGAGTTCGCGCCCATTTTTTTCATGTCCCCAAACCCGAGGCACGTGAACTTCACGTGATAACCCAAGTTCACATAAGAGACAACGAAACCCCTCTTTTATATATATATATATATATATATATATATATATAATATAAAATTTATGATTATAACTAACTATAAATCAAAA
>JAOTRH010213031.1:0-10811 GCA_034768845.1 Heliamphora exappendiculata | reverse complement strand
AATGGCCAATTCAATTGTAATTGAATCTGCTATTGAAATCTGAATTTCAATGGCCAATAAAATTCACAGATTCCAACGTATAATAGTATAGATAGATTATGCTTATTTTACAAAAATAAATAATGCAGTTCTTAGCATTTATTATATTAAAATAAATATAATTTTTAAAATATTTAATACTATTCGATCAATTTATTTTTTTGTGTAAATAATTTATATTATAATTCTATAATAAAATTAATTAAAATCATAAAAATAAGACGCCATGTGGAGGAGCCAACACGGTTTCTACGCTGGTGGCACCGTGGGTCCGTAAGTAACATGGTTTCTCCGCTGTTGCCAACTAGTATTCCTCTATTTTTTTGAACCAAGGAATCATGAAAAAGGAAAAAAAAAATATCAGCCATCATTAAAGGGGTATATTCCACAATAATTTTATCAGCTGTTGCCAACTCATATTCCTCCACGTTTGAGTCATCCTTAATGGGTCGTATCTTTCTTGGGTAATCAACTAAGATAGATATTTAAAATTCTTAGGGTTCATTTGGTAATATTAACAATTTTTTTATTTATTTTTATAAAAAATAAAAATAAAATATATTTAGCACATAAATATTTAAAATTTGTAATAAAAAATTATAGATGAATATAGTAATCGAAAATAATTGTTAAGAATAGTAGTTGAAACTGCTGGTCATATGTGTTAACTAGTAGTGATAGTAATAGACAGCGATGGTGGTCAGAAGTGGTGGTTGAAAAAGGTTGTTGTATGTGGTGCTCTGAGAAGGTAGCAAGAGGTGGTGGTCAAAGATGTTAGTTGGTGATGATAGTAATAGGTAATTATAGTAGTTACAAATTATAATCGGAAGCAGTGGCCTTATGTTGTGGTTGGAGGGGGCAGCCATATGGAGTGATTGGAGAAGGTGGCGAAGGTAGTGGTTAGAGGTGGTGGCCTAAGGTGGTGGGTAGAAGTAGTGTTCGAATGTGGTAGAGCTAGAAAAATAGAACAAAAATATATTTACAAAATAAATAAAAATACAATTTTTTTATTTACAAAAATTTAGTAAATTTTAAAATCTGTTTATATATTTTTAAAAATAAAAATAATTATTAAATATGTTTTTTATACAATTTATAAAAAATTTAAAAACAAAAATAGAAAACAAGAAATATACTCGTTTACAATAAACTAAAAATATATTTTTTTATTTTTATAAAAAAATATTTTTGGTACATAAGTGTTTGGAAAGTGGTGGTTGGAGGTAATTATCGAAAGTGTTAACTGTTGATGATAGCAAGAGATAGCGAATTGAAAGTAACAATCGGAGGTGGTGTCAAAATGATAATCAAAATCAGTGACCGTATGTGATAGTTAGAGGTGATGGCCGAAAGTTGTAACTATAGTGGTCTTAGGAGGTGACAGAAGGTAGTGGTCGGATGTGATAGCCGTAAAGAGTGGTGGTGGATAAAAGTGGTGATCAGATGTGGTGGAAAAAAAAAATAATTAATATTTGTTTCAAAAATAAGTAAAAATACTTTTTGTGTACAAAAATTTAGTAAAATTTGAAAATTATTTATATTTTTTTAAAAATAAAAATAATTATTAAATATATATTTTTTATAATTTATAAAAAATTTAAAAATAAAAACAGAAAAGAGTAAAAATAAACGTTATCAAATGGAAACGTTTCAAAACGGAACCGATTTTTACTTAAAATTTAAAATAAATAATTTAGATTAAATTGTACGTGGCGTAAATCACAATCCATGTAAATTTGGATAACTAATTTTAAATTCTAAAAAAAATAGATAATTATTCCGGATAAGATTGGGCTTCTCTTAAGTCTTTTGACGAGCCAATTTACGGCCCAAAATGGATTGACTTTAATTATTTGAATAATTTATTTTATTATTTTTTAATATATTAATTATTTATATAAAAAATTAAATTAAACGAATATAATTAAATATCTAAATAAATCACTTTTTGTTAAAAAAGGAAAGTTGGGTTTTACTTTTAATTTTTTTTATTATAAATATAATTTATTTAAATACCTAAAGATATTTGGCCAATTTAACTTTTTATATAATTAATTTACACACTAAAAAAATAAATAACTTTGATCACCAAAATAGACCCATTTTAAGTTCAAAATTGATCCAACTGAACCTGTTCAATCAATCAAAAGCCTAGAGAAAAGCATACCCTTTTAACGAGAAAAGCCATCCCGTTTTAACTGTAAAACAATGCTAAATTTGAAGCCATCAATTTACAGTACCGTCATTTATTAGGTTTATTAAATTTTTAAATGAGATTGGATTCTCACCAATCCAGCTTGTGGGTTAGGTCATTCATTTTGATCATGTGACCTATTTTTAAAAGAAAAACTTTGTTTGCACACATGTCAGTCATAGAATGAGACACGTGTTGAGATTTAAAGGGTATAAATTCCTTACGCAGTAGAAATATGAACGTATGATACGATCTATACAAATCAAATAGAAAATAAGAACAACTAGAAAAGATAAGACAATATACGCGGTTCGGCTGACTGCCTACCCCCACGGGACAAAAAGAAATAATCAACTATTATTAATAAGAATTACAATCACTCTCTCTCTCACACTCACAATGTATCTGTAACCGCAAACTTGAGTCTCTCGCCGTCTCTCTACACACTCTTTATCCTTCTACTTGAACCTCTTAAGTGTATAGACGTTCCTCTTTTTTTTTTTATGAAAAATAAAATCCATATATATTAAGTCCATTTGGTCAAAACTTAACCCTGGCTGCCACGCAGAAAATTGCTGTTGTGCCTACACCACTTGAGCCGTCAAAACATGCTCTTAGTTTCTTGTCTGCAGAGACTCACCGCTTATGCGGTGAAAGATCGCTTTCTAGTTTTTCTTCACGCGCAACAGAAACTATTTGACCTCTTTTTAACATTCTAACTCTGTCCGGTTGTTCCACCGACCTTAGATGTCAAAATTCGAGACACTAAACTAACAATCTTCACCTTTGCTCAAATTTTTGAATCATCACCATTTTGAAGATCTTTTGGTTGCCTCGTTCTGCACCCCTTTCATGGGTATAGGTGCTCCACCCTCTCTGTTCATCAAATTGAATGAACTTGGACCAAATTTAAGCCACATTTGAATTTGACTCTCTTACAATCAACAGTCTTCTCATCCTTGGACAGTTTTCTAAACTCCAAATTGCCAGTCTTCTGTGGTAACTCCACATTCTCTAACATTGCTACTTGTCGTTGTTCACTTAAACCACAATCACCCATTTTTCTGGGTGAGCTTGTTTGACTGAGCTCCACCTTGACTGCTACACTCTTCTTCTAACTGTCTGACATATTCTGTTTGTCAACCTGGCCAAGTCCCAAATGTCTGTGTCTCATGACATCCCTACTGGAATCTGTCTGTGTGATAATGGCAACTCTACCTATCACAGTATCCCCTACTAACATGTAGAGATTCCTAATTTTCTACCCTTTCATGATAATTGTAACACCTTTGCTAACTTTCATTGCTCCACCTGTTCCTGTATACCCGTAACCCAAAGAATCCAATGTCCCTAAAGAAATCAAATTTTTCTTTAATTCTGGAACATGTCTGACATTCTTCAAAGCCCTTACAGTCCTGTCAAACATTCTTATTTTCATTGTACCTGTTCCAATGGCTTGACAGGCCATGTCATTTTTCATTAAAACTGTACTCCCGTTGCATGGTTTATACGTGTCAAATCATTTTTTAGTTGGACACATATGGTATGAGTATCCATGACTTTGACAGAGAATCAAAATTTGAAGAAACTGAAAGTGCATCTCCGTCTACCTCACTATTTGACGATTCTTTGGTAAAATTGACGGATTCTACAGATGCTTTTTCACTCTTCTTTTCTTCAAGATGTTGCTTCAGTTCTTAACACTGACTCTTAAAGTAACCAGTTTTGTGGCAATAAAAACATTCCATGTTCTTTCTTGCACATAACTTAGACCTAGATCTTCCTTTATTAGAACCCTCTTGACTAAATCTACTCATTTCTCTGCTTGACTCAAACTTAGTCAACAATAGTCCATCGGCATCTGATTCACTATCCATCTTCATCTTCTCATGTGACAAAAGAGCACCGCTGACCTCTTCAAGTTTTAAAGTATCCTTCCCGTACATTAGAGTTATCACCAGATGATCATAAGATGTTGAAAGTGATGCCAATAAGAGTATCGCCTTATCCTTATCATTAACATTTACTCCAAACCCAAATAACTGTGTGATAAGCATATTAAATACGTTAAGATGTTCCAAAAGGTTTGTACCTTCTCTTATTTGCAATCCATACTATTGTTTCTTCACGTACAACTTATTGGCGAGATTTCTCTTCATGTAGAGACCTGTCAGCTTCTGCCAGATCTCATGTGCCGTCTCTACATTAATCACGCTATGAATAACATCATCTCCTAGATTTAGTTGAATCGAACTCGTAGTCCCGGCTTTAAGTTCCTCTTAATTATCGTCGGTCATCTTCTCTGGCTTCTTTGTCTTGTCGAGTAATGCCTTGGAGATATCTTGTTAGATCAACAGATTCCTCATCCCCCTCTACCATAGAAAGAAGTTATTCTTGCCGGTAAACTTCTCGACTTCATACCTGATGTTCGTCATGTCTACTGTAATTTTGTGACCAAGCATTTAACCACGCTCTGATACCACTTATTGGGATTTAACGGGCACAAATTTCCTACGCAGCATAGACAGGAACGTAGGCTACGATCCACACAAATCAAATAGAGAACAAGAACAACCAGAAGAGATAAGACAATATATGTGGCGCGGCTGACTGCCTACCTCCACGAGACAAGAAAAAAGAATCTACTATTATTAATAAGGATTACAATCACTATCTCTCGCACTCACAATGTATCTGTAGCCTCAAACTTGAGCCCATCGGCATCTCTCTACATACTCTCTAGCCTTCTACCTGAGCTTCTTAGATGTATAGATGTTCCTCTTTTTTTATGAAATATAAAACCTTTCTATATTAAGCTCCTTAGGTCAAAACTTAACCCTAACTACCACACACAAAATTGTTGCTATGCCCAGACCACTCGAGTGGTCTTTAGACCGCTTGAGCGATCAAAACATGCTCTTCATTTTTTGCCTGCAGAGACCCACCGCTCGAGCGGTTAACCCAACTTCTGATTTTTCTTCACACTCAATAGAAACTATTTTGACCTCTTTTCAACATTCTAGCTCTGTCCAGTTGTCCCACCGACCTTAGATATCAAACTCGCGACACCAAACTAACAGCACGGCCCTCTTATATGGGCGTGTGGTATACAGATCAAGACAACTATAGACTTTATACCCATATAAAATGGTTGTATCCCATTCTGTGATTAACATATGTGTTTTTCTTAGCAAAACTCTTTTCAAAAATTAATTTCATGCACATTTTAGGTTCATTTTGTGTAAGTTATCTACAGACAAAAACTAAAATGCAATGAAAGTTGTAGATGCAATATTTTAAAACTTTATTTTGTAATTTGATCTCAAAATTATATTTCTTATTAATTTATTGAAACAAATATAACAAAATCACAACAATTATTTAATTTATCTTGTAAAGGTTTGAGATAGGGATATGTAGGTTCCGTCCTCGCTAATCAATGAGCGTTTGAATGTCGTCTACATATTCCTACACAAGAAAGGGATTAGAAATGCCCCGCTTGTTGCTCAACGGAGGGCCCTCCGACGATTGGATTAATATTTGTCCGGAGAGATAGAGAAAGTAATTAGATCGAGTCTTTCTTTAGAGATCAATTTATGTGTACACCTGCTAATTATTGTTCTCCTGCTTTTTATAGTGAAAGTTTGGCCCGACCTGACCTGGGTGGGTTGTCGTTGCTTTACATACCCTATTAGCTAAAGCTGAATCATCATTAATGTTTAGTTCGAGTGTTCCTTTTGCTATATTAGAGCTTCCTTACTTGCTTTTATGCTCTATTTGGGATCTGATCAACCACTCCTGACATCCTAGCTTTGGGGTTTGGTCAACCGCTCCTGACACAACGACGATTGTGTTAGGTTTAAATGTATGACTTCTAGGCTTGGGTGATTGTTCCTCGGGATAAGTTCAGCTCAGCCCTTACTAGTCGAGATGTCTAAATTTGCCTGAGTTTGAGTAGCCGAGCTACTTAAGCTCAGGTCACTTCACCTTACTAGTCGAGCTGTCTAAATTTGCCTGAGTTCGAGTAGCCGAGCTACTTAAGCTCAGGTCACTTCAATGGTCAACTGCTTTGAGTGCTGAGTTTGTTGTTACCTTGTTGATGTGGTGCCAAGTTGGCATTTGATTTCCCAATCTTCCTCAAATCTTATTATTTTACATATGATTTACACATATAAGACTAAAATATGCACAAACATTATCATCAAAATACGCCATGTGACAAGTCGTGTCTTCTATCTATGAAGTGAATGAAATTCTTTTAAAATATGTTCTAAAAACAATAGTGAGAATATTAAATTAGTAAGATGCAAAGCAAATGATATCAAAATTTTGAACACCATTTTCAAAAACAATTGTGTGGTATTTTTTATATTAGTTTGTCACACATTTTACTAATTTAATATTTATTTTTTAAAAATAATATATGTAACACAAGTGTAAAAGTCAAGTGAGTGATTTCTCAAAAATAAATAGCATTTTAGGAAAACCATTTTCAAAATAGGAAAATAAGGGGGAAGATGCAAATATATTTCAAAGACATGGAATCTAAGTAAGGTGGTGTTTAGTATTGGTCAAACTAGTAATTTATTGATTATAACTTATAGTAAAAGTTGTGAGTAATTGGTAAAGATTATAGTAACTAATATACACATGTTTCTGTAAGTGATTTCATCATAGCCACTCATGACAAGGTTTCTATCATTAAGGACACTGGTACAAATTTTGTTATAAATATGACAACGATAAATGTTAAGTGTCGATAAAAGTTAACACTAATGGGTTGGCTAGTGATCAAGACCTGGAAATTGAGAGTTTGCACCTTTTAAAGTCTTAAGTTTGAAACCTCATACGTGTTACTAACTCTTTGGAATTAGTCTACACGAGACGTTATCTCGGTTGTAATTGGGTCCTCACTAGTAGACAGTGGAATAGGCCTCTTAGGAATTAATCGATGGTAAACTGGCTTTGACACCCTAAGATATCAAAACAAAAAACACCCATAAACATTAACTATAAAATTACTCATGATTTGAAATACATGGTCTATATTAAGCTATTTGTAACATGGGTTATACGCCAAGTAAATTTGGATAATTTATTTTGAATTATAAGTACTTTTATGGCTATATAGTATTGATATAATACAACAAACTCATCATACGTAGCACCGTGTGGAATGACTTTTATTTAATTAATCCAAGTTGTAATTGATGGGTATTGATAGGGATGATGAGTTAAAGCCCAGACTTTTTGGGGGCCTAGTTTAATAGGAGTTGAGCTCATCTTATTACGATAGATATTCATCTACTGACCAGCAATACAAAGGATGACCAAAATGATATGCTGAGCATTCGACCAGTCACCCCCAGTCTGGTTTCCTAGTCAGCTTTTTTAGTTGTCTAGTCATCCTCATCACACTGACCTGAGTTGGCGTGTGACTGAGATTGAGAAATATGGTTTTACGAACCAAACGACCTACACGTGGTACACCTGCCATATATATTTGGAATCGGATAAAAAATACATAACAAAAACCCTAGGTACGCATTCTCTACCATTATGATTATTCTTCTTGCTTGGCTCTCACTCCACAGAATAACAAACTTGATCGTCGGAGGGGATTGCACCATCATTGCAGGTTGAATCTAGGCTATCGAAGACCACCTCAGGAGATTGCACCATAATTTGGTGCCATCTGTGAAAATCATTAAGCTTCAACATTCTTATTTTCCTTGGTGCATTGCCTATTCGTGGCGAAAGAAACGGGTCAAGCAAGTTTACCCCAGTAGCAAGAACACATCGAGACGCACAGTAAGCCAATCTAGTATAGGAATAACTCCAACACTTGACCCAAGAAATTTTTTAACTGGTTCAATAGAATCAAAAGTTATTACAGCACATTAGAGAACAAAATGAAGGCCAACCAGTTCCTAGGTCCCTAGGCCCACGAATCCCATAAGAAGATTAACTAGATGGAGATCGTAATAGTGCAACTCATAATCTGCCTCATGGGAGAATGAGGGGTTGAAGAAGTAGCAAGCGGAATCAACCCGATTCGACCACTTGAAATCAACCCGATTCGACAACTAAATCATATGGAAGAACCCAACAATCGAAAAAGGCAGAAATATCAGAGGTTTCAATGGCGTGAAACGAGGAAATTCGCAAGATAAGGGCACAAATTAACGATATAATAGAAGCTATTAAAGCTAAAACTCCCCCCACTTTAGAGGATTTGATACACAAGATTGGATCACCATTCGCATCAACTATTATGGAAATTCCTCTCCCCCCAAATTTTTAAATGACCTGAATAGACATGTTTGATGGAACTTTAGACCCTCTCGATCATTTAGACACATACAAATCTATGATGTACCTCTACGCCATTCCGGAGGATGTGATGTGTAGAGCATTTTCCACCACTCTTAGGGGCCCAGCTAGGATTTGGTTCGCCAAATTGAAGCCATAATCAATTGAATCTTTCTCTCAACTAAGCAAACTTTATAAATCATTTTAGAGGTGGTTAAAGACACATGAAGCCGACAATCTTTCTACTTAACATTAAGCAAGTTATAGGAGAAGGCCTGAGAGATTATGTAAATAGTTTTAATCATGGAGCGTTACAAGTGGACGAAGTCAATGATAAAATTGCTTTGACAGCCTTTATAAGAGAATTTTTGTCATCCTGATTTTTATCCTCACTATCCAAAACACCACCTACTGATATGGTGCAATTGATGCTCAAAGCTGAGAAGTATATAAATGCTGAGGACATAATGGATGTTAGATGTTTGAAGTCAAGTGAAGTGCTAGTTAAAACAGAGAGAAGGCCGAAGGAACTCAAACAAAAAATGACATGAAGATATTCAGACCATCCAAAAGGTGAAGGAGTTGAATAGCCATTCCGGAGGCCAAGTGAAATCAAGTATCAATAATATACCACTCTCAATGCCCCATTGGAGCAGGTACTGCTGTATATCAAGAGGGACCCAGATCTAAAATGGCCGGGCACGCTAAAGACCCATCCCACAAAACGCTCTAAAAGCAAGTATTGTCATTTCCATAAGGACAACGACCATGACACTGAAGGTTGTTATGATATGAAAGATTAAGGCCCTTATTGGCAACCTTGGCTTTTTTATTAAAAACGCTAAAAAGTCAAGGTTGCTCATTTGGCAAAAAAGCTAAAAAATTAAAAAATCAAATTAAAACACAAACTCTCAAAATATTCTATTCAAACTCCTACCACTTTTAAAATATAATAATACACATTATTCATAACTTATTTACTACCACTACCAACTATATATAATTGTTAATATCAAATATATAAAAGAGTAAAATTCTTCAATTTGAATAAAAAGTAAAAAAAATTAATCTTTTACCAAAACAACCAACTTTGAAAATGCTAGCTTAAAAGCTAAATTATCAAATAACTTACTTTGAACGAAATTTAACTTTTTGGCTAAAAATACAAAAAAGTAAAAAAGCAAAAAAAAAAAAAACTTTTAAGTTAGTTGCCAATCGGGCCCTAAAATGGGAGAGCCAGCATGAGAATTAGAGGAGGTCCACATCGATGAGTGTGAACAGACCTAACATTGAAGATTGATGCTTAGCTACATGAAGACATATAAAGACCTTTGAAGGAATACACGTCACAAATATGTTTTCATATGGTCCAACCGAGACATGTCAGACATTGACCCAACTATAATTGTTCATCGGTTGAATGTGGACCCTAAGATGAAGCCGATTAAGCAGAAACAGGGAGTGTTTGCTCACCAATGTAACGAAGCCATCAGCGAAGAGGTGAATAAATTGAAGACAACATGCTTTTATTAAGGAGACCATTTACCCCAAACAGTTAGCCAACGTTGTTATGGTAAAAAAGGCAAATATGAAAAGTAGAGAATGTGCATTGATTTCACATACCTAAACAAAGCTTGCCTAAATGATAGCTACCCTTACCCTAAATTGATCTCTTGGTAGATTCGACTGCCGAACATGAGTTGCTCAATTTCATGAAAGCTTTCTCCAGCTACAACCAAATCCACATACACGTGCCAGATTAAGAGAAAACAACGTTCATAACCTCTTGGGATCGCTATTGTTAAATAGTCATGCCGTTTGGGTTCAAAAATGCAGAAGCAATATATCAACGAGTGGTCAATTCAATGTTCGAACAAATAAATTGAGACAAATGTAAAGATATATGTCGACGATATGCTTGTCAAGAGTAGGAAGGCTGATTAGCACTTGGGTGATTTGTCAGAGGTGTTCACGATCTTAAAAAGGTATGGTATAAAACTCAATTTAGCAAAATGTGCTTTTGGAGTGTCATCCAACAAATAGATGCCGTAACAACCCAAATATAAACTAAAAATAGATCATTAGTCTTTTTTATTAAAGGGAAAATATATCTATTAAAATTTGAGATAATTTTGTTGTAATTTTAATAGAAATTACTATATTATAAAAAAATACAAAACTAATTTAGTAATCATAATATTTATGTCGATCGTTACAAAATTTAAATAGTATATTCATGTTCTAAATTAATTAGTGGCCTTATATA
>JAOTRH010213020.1:0-10812 GCA_034768845.1 Heliamphora exappendiculata | reverse complement strand
TCGACACCAAAAATCTGCAGGAGGTCTCGGTTGTTTTGTGTCGACACAATTTCTATTTGTGTCGACCCAAACTTCCGAAAACTAAAAATGAAGATCACTTTGGTGTCGATACAAAATTGATTTGTGTCGACTCAAAATGAGTTCTCGGCACTTCGACACTTCGGCACTTTTTGTGTTGACACAAAACTAATTTGTGTTAACACTAACTTTTTGGTACCTGAAGATCAATATAAAAAACAGTTAGGGTGTCAAACCATTTGATTAATGGGTATTGACACACTTGATAAACTTCAAGTATACTTTGTCTTAAAAGTGTTTGACTTAATTTTTAATTAAGATCAACACAAAATATTTTACTCAATGAATACTTAAGTGTTTGAACCTTTTGAGATAGAAGTCATTTTTTTTTAGCTAAGGTGTCAACTTTGATTGTTCAAAATATGGTAACACTTTCATTTTAAAAATATAAAATATTATCCATTTAAATTCATTTATTTAAAAAAAATAAATTATCAAAATCAAATTAAAAAACTATTGAACTAACATAATATTTTCGGGAAAGTTCTCAAAATAACTCCCTTTTGACTTTTAAATGGAGCATTTTGGATGATTATGAGTTTTAGTTGCAACAACATCCCAAGGGTTGTAAATATTAATTAAGGTTCTTGCGAACCATAGTCTATTAGCTAGGCAGTTGATAATAGAGATTTCTCCAAGTAAGAGTTTTTATTTTAAAATATTATAAGAAAACAACAACGATCACATCATACTATTAAAAGGTTAAAAAAAAAGAGATTTCATTTAAATGTTTAAAAAAATAAATTTTAACATATAATATTTATAAATAAAAATTTTAAAAGGTAAATTTTAATTACGTAATTTCTCTCAAAAATATCTAATAAATTGATAAATTTATTTATTTTGTATAATAAATAGATAAATTTATCTGTTTAATATACAAACAGATAAATTTATTTATAAATAAATTTATCGGTATTTTTTATACGTGTTTTTAATAACAGACAAAAAAATTTATCTGTGTTCTTTATATATATTTTGAAAAGACGCAAATAAATTTATCTGTGTTCTTCATACATGTTTATAATAAAACAGATAAATTTATCTGTTCAATCATAACATCTTACACGTGCTTTTAATAAGATAGATAAATTTATTTATATTTTTTATAAATATTTTTAAAAATATAAATAAATTTATTTATAATCGTTATACTAATGTTTGGGTAAGGGTCCCTGCTGCGCGGCAGGTTTGCTGCGCGCACAAAACGGTGCCATTTTGCTCCTAGAAGGTTTGCTGCTCTTACCAAATTAAAAAATAATTTTAAGAAAATGTGTATAAAAATAAATAGCTGCTGTGTTTAGGGTAAATTTAAATAAAATTAAATTATTTTATTTACATAAATTTTGTATTAAATAATATTTAAATTACGTCATGTTTGAAAAATTAAAAAATACACTTAACATTAACAAAAAAAAATTATACACATCTATAAAGATTATACATATCTCAAGCACACTAACATAATAAATTTTTTTAACAAAATTAAAATTATGGATACTCCATGTTTGATCAAATGTTATTCCATCAATTAGATTTCAAATTTGTGGAGACTGTTGTAAATAACTAAAAAAATCATAAAAATAATCGTAATGGATGAATGATTTAGTTGTCTTTGGAGAGTGCTTTTTTTGATCAAATACTATTTCTTTAAAAAAAAAAAAAAGGGTATAAAATTTATATTAAAATAAAGAGCACTAATAAAAATAGTATACAAATATAAAAATATTACAAAATCTTATACTCTTTGTATTAAAAAGTTTATTTTTGTATACCATTTTTATTAGTGCTATTTATTTTAATACAAAATCTTATATTTTTTTCTCTCTAAGAAATAGTATTTGATCAAAAAATGTACTCTTCCAAGACAACTAAATCATTCATTTATGATGATTGTTTTTATGATTTTTTTAGTAATTTGTAATGACCTCCACAAATTTAAAATATAATTGATGGAATAATATTTGATCAAACATATAGTGTTCATAATTTTTATTTTGTTAAAAATTTTTATTATGCTAGTGTGTTTGAGATGTGTATAGTTGTTATGGATGCGTATAATTTTTTTGTTAATGTTAAGTGTATTTTTAAAATTTTTCAAACGGGACCTAATTTAAATATTATTAAATTCAAAATTTATGTAAATAAAATAATTTTATTTTATTCATATTTACCCTAAACACAGTAGCCATTTATTTTTATACACATTTTTTAAAAAATTATTTTTTAAGAATACACATTTTCTTAAAATTATTTTTTAATTTGGTAAGAGCAAGCAGCAAATTTTCCTGGAACAAAACGACATTGTTTTGTGTGCATAACAAACCCTGCTGCACTTTAAACGCAACAAACACCCCCACCCCACGTGTGTTTAGAGTATGATGGATAAATTTATACATAATTTTTATATGTATTTATAATAAAATAGATAAATTTATTTATTTAAAAAATATTTTTATCTTAAAAAATTATACACATATTAATAAAAAAATTTACGTATTAAAATTTTTATAATAATTAATTTTATTTATTAAAAAACATTATATTAAATAAAAAAATAACAAACGATTTATAAATTAAACTATTCACTCATTTCTAGTAAAAAAAAAATACTCCTACCAAGAGGAGTTTCCACACTTAAAGGAGTCTCTTTTAGCCTTCCATTAATGGGTGGTGGTTAACCTTTTTCACTAATTAATAGGGAACATTTTCCCAAATTATTTTTGAAAAAATAATTCACCAAGTAGTCACTCACTAAATATTCATATACGGGGATTCGGGTGACCTAACTTTTTCTAAATTAAGACTATTTAGTGAGTGACTACAAATTAAAAAATGAAGAAAGAAGAAATAGAAGATGGGTAGAACTTAGAATAGTCAGCGATATCATATTTATCTAAGTGATTCTGCTTACCTATAAGTAGTTAGGAGCTGATGTAAGGCAGCTTTGAACTGGTCGGTTCATTAATTGGATGGAATTCAAAAGGAGATGTTTCAAAGTAACATTTTACAAAATTAATTAGGTACTTTAGGGGTAGGGATTAGTTGTTTTGAAAATTATGTCTTTTTTTTTTTTTTTGTGTCTCGTACATTGAAAACAGTTAAAATTTTGAATTTTTTGTGTTTAGAGATTTTCATATAATGTAACGACATTCTATACATTGGAATATAGGAGCATATAACTTTTTAGATAGAATTCACATAAAAACACAAATTTTTAATACACATTAAAGTGAGCTACCATTTTTTCTTTCTTAAATAATAAAGATGAGTCAATATTTTTTTGACTGACGTAATTGAGACCCTGACTGGTAATGTTACGACTCAATTTTATATATGGTGTTCATGACTAGTCAGTAAATCAAAATCTACCAAAGGCTTCTATCTTTTTTTATTTTTCATTTCTTATTTTGAATTTTATAAATTAATTTTTTTTTCAAATAATCTCATTCATACTCATCCAAATTTTGAAACAAAAGTAAATTGTTCATTAAAAAGAAATCATTTCCATTATATATTTCTAGTAAATCATTTCAAAACTCACAAAACTTCTAACAGTGAGTTCAACATACAACATCGTTAAAACATAATTTCAAGTACTTAATATAAGAATGAAAATGCAATAATTATAGAAATTAAATAAACTATGCATAAATTAAACTTTCTCTTTTCAGCTACCGATCCCTTCATGCATTCAAGCATCACATGAAATTTTATCAACGTTCATTAGTAATGCTGATGTGAATTCAATGATATCTGAATTATTAATTATTACATAGTATTTGAGTGATATATTTCGAACGATTGCGCTTGAATTCGGTAGGGAACTACCCTATAATTTATATAGTGAATATGATCATTTCTTATAGCCATCAGGCCGTGGCTCCACAATTTTTTTTTGAGATATTGCAGGCAATCTTGGCCTTTTGACTTTTTGGCAAAAAAAACATCAAAAAGTCAAGATTTTTCGTTTGGCAAAAAAAAATTAAAAAGTTAAAAAATCAAAAAATCAAATCAAAATACAAATTTTCAAAATATTATATTTAAATTCCTTCCACTTTTAAAATTCAACTAGTCACTGTGCACATGCATAGTATGTGCAAAATGCATGTTTTAATAACCGAATTAGCTATTAGAAGTTATTAATTATTTTAACATATTTTTAAATTCATAGGGACAATATGAAAATATAAAAATTCGCGCAGCTTTATTATGGGAGACACCAAGTGGGTGCTCTCTTTTTATAGAATAATATGGATAATATTTCTTATTCATAACTTATTTATAACAACTACTAATTATATATAGTTGTTAATATCAAATATGTAGAATGATAAAATTGTTCACTTTGAATAAAAAGCAAAAAATTTAACTTTTTATCCAAACAACCAATTTCAAAAAAATTAACTTAAAAGCTAAATTATCAAACAAACTATTTTGAACTAAATTTAATTTTTTGGCTAAAAACACAAAAAGAAAAAAAAATAACTTTTAAATTAGTTGTCAATCGGGACCTGAGTGGGAATACCATATAAATAATTTTATATGTTATTTCGAAACAATTGAATAATTGTCCACATATTTGTGTTCTTGGCAAATTATAATTTACTCTCGAAATACTATGTAAATGATGTCAAATGTATGTACTATTAACAAATGAAAATAATAAATACATATTAAGTGGACACTATTATCTTCTATTTATTAAATAACAGTGGGCTAATATCGTTCTACGTAGGCAATGTCGTATGTTTATTCGAGACTACTAAATAGTTACTTTGTACTATTTTTTTTTTAATCTTTCCCCTTGACTTTTTGTGAGATACGTGCAAAAAGAAACTTTTTTATCAGTAATATTATGTATTCAAAAAATTATTTAGATTTTAAGATTAATAATTTAAATTCACTTACTGTGTGGCTTTTGAGGTAAAATTCTCGTCAACTTTCGAGATAAAATAGCATTTTTATAGCATTTTTGCTAATTCATATATGTTTAAGAAAATTCATAAATTACTCCAATTATATATGCAGGACTTAAGCTCCTATCACATGGAGATGCGAAATGTTTACGTGAATAATAAGAATACTAAGGCACATAATTGCTTATTTATTTATTTTATTTTATTTATTTTTATTTTTAATAAAAAAATTATTATGTAGTCTAACTATTATATTTTTCGACTCTTCTCATTAAAATGAGCCAAAAAAATAAAATTTTTTAATCAAAATATAAAAAAAAATTAAAAAAAACAAAAATAAGCTAATAAGCTAATTTTATATTGCTTATTTTTGGCTTTCGTGAATTTTTTTCATCTTTTAAGCAAGATTTTTTATTTTTTCGATTTATCTCAGTGAGACGGTTCGAACAAATAAAAAAAATTAGACAAAAGATAAAAAAAAATCAAAAATATAAAAAATAAGCAAAATTAACGAAATTTACCCTAGACTGCGGTCAAACAACTACAGTTGTGTTCGGGATAGTCCTATATATATATATATATATATATATATAGTGTTTTTTTAATATTTACCTTCAGGGGCATTTTTTAATAATTTTCTAATCATGAAAAAATGAAAAAGTAAAAAGCATTGGCTAAAATACATCAATCACGCAAATAAGAGGATTGTAATTTTTTACATGAAAAACTCAAAATTGGATAAAAATTATAGAACTAATCCAAGTCTAGATAAATTAAGTACTGTACCAATGAATAATTACAAAATAACTTACAAACTCCAGCTAAATTCTCAATCAGATGCCTTAAGTCTTGTTTGTCGAATTCACGTGAACTGTTTCTCGTATTTAATCACAACTATACTGAACTTTCAGTACTTTTTCAAAACATCAAATCTTCAATATTTTACGTTAACGGAATCCACCAACGACAACTTTAGAAATCCACTTAAAATGTTAAAGAATAATCTCTAAGTTGAATTTCCGAAACTTGATAGAATTATTGAACTATAAAACTGAATTGATCCTATTATATTTTGTATTTTTTCTCTTATTTTTGGAGTTTAGAAACCCATCCTATATATTTATAGAAGTGAATATTAGACCCAACAATTCAATATTCAAACGAACTGAGACTATTAGGCATTCGTTCGAGCGAACAACTCACCGTTCGAATAGTGACATGACAAATTTCTATTTTTAAGGTTCAAAAATCTATTATGTTATATTGTACTTCCAAACTTCAAAAGCTTCTACTCTAATATTCAAAATTACATCGAACTCAAATTCTAAGACGTACTACATAAGTTAAAAAACTTTATTTCCAAACAAGTTTTATGAGTTATTGTAAAACAACAGTTCAAACTCTAAAATCTCAAAATTAAAAGAAAAATAAACATTAACACAACTCCAAACAGTCGTAGAAGTTTTCTAATGACACATACTCCATAATATTAAAACAATTCAATTCATTAACAATATAAAAACTCTAGGTTGACTGAAATAATGAATGATCTATTTAACTCAGTCGTTAGAGTATTAATTGTTTTTATACAGCGAAATTATTGATTCAAATCTATCAGCAGATAAGAATTGATAAACCTAAAAAGTCTGAAAATTTTAATAGTTTGTATACGTCCATTAGACATATAAATCGATTAAAATCAATATTAAAAGTCATGATTTATGACCAAATTAACAATCAAATTCTTCTTCTACTTTTATATAAGAGTATAGATATATTTAGTATTATATGATATTTGTCAGCACTTTTTGAATAAGAGTAGCAAACATAAACTCCTGATTAAGAATTTGAATTTTTTAAATTTAAAAAAAAATCTTGATTTGTTACCCGAACACTTTATTGGAGAATTTGTACTTACTATCAAATCAAATCAAATCAAATCAAATCAATCGCAAAATAAATAGGAGGAAACTTATACTCTTTTATATTTTTTTGATAACGATGTGCCATGACTTGTTTGTGGATACTTCGATTAATTTTAAATATTTAAAACTAATGACGGATCAAACTATCAAATTTTAAAAAAATTTGAACTAGCAATCATAATTTCAAAGATTTGAAATTTACCGTTGATCATGTTTCTTAGTAGCGCTCAAAAAACTCAAAACCCAACCAAGTGAGCTAAATTATAACTGTTTTTGTTAAAAGTAATTATTCGACGCTCTTATAATACCATATGGCAAGTCTATGTAATAATTTCACCTTATATGGTTACGAAAAAATTTACGGTAAGAATATATTAACTCAATTTTATTGAATAGTTAAGAGATAAAAAATGATTCACATTGTGTAAATTGCGATAATTTATTTAACAAAAATATTACGTTATCATGATATTCCGGAAGTACCTAACAATTTGCTTTCCAATATGTATGGGGTTTGATTTGGGTAGCTATGCAATTTTTATTTAGGTTTCGTTTGTTTTAATATAAAATATTTTTATAAAAAATTATTTTACCGTTTTTATTTTTTAGTGTTCGGTTGATACATAAAAAATATTTTTAAAATAAAATTTTTTATTGCCAGAATGAAATAAGATATATTTTACAATAAAATTATGAAAAATATCTAGTCCGATACTTCTTGGAGCATTATTACTGTTTGGGATAGCTATTCATATAATTTTTTTGACTTTTTTTCGTTTTTTAATTTTTTTAATTTTTATTTTTTTAGTCTAGATTTTTTATATTTTTAATTTATCATTATAAATAAATCTAAAAATATATGTCATTTTGTCTAGAGTTGCAAAAAGAAGTTTTAAAAATATTATTGTTTGAACTAACGTAAAAAAAATTTACTAAAAACGAAAAAAAACTTTAAAAAGCTTATTTAAGGCTTTTTTAAAGTTTTTTTCGTCTTATATGATCTTTTTTTTAAATAGTTATTTATTTTTACTTTTTTAATTTCGTATAACAAAAGAAGTTTAAAAAATATTATTATTTGAACTAATACAAAAAAAAATTCACAAAAGACAAAAAAAAGCCTTAATTCAGGCATTTTTCGTATTATATGAGTTTTTTTTTTAAAAAAATATTCATTTGTTTTTACTTTTTTGATTTTTCGTAACGAGAAAAATTTAAAAAGTATTATTATTTGAACTAACACAAAAATTATTTACTAAAGATGAAAAAAGCCTTAAGAAGTCATCGTCTTATATGAGTTTGTTTTTTTAAAAATTTATTTATTTATTTTTATTTTTCTGATTTTTTTGAATGAGAAAAGTTAAAAAAGTATATCATTATTTGAATTATCGTAAAATAATTTTACTAAAAACAAAAAAGCATTCAGATGGTCTTAAAGTTCATTTTTAAAACTTTTTTCAACTTACGTGAATTTTTTTTAAAAAAATCTAGTCATTTTTTTAACATTTTTATTTTTCATAACGAGTGAAATTTAAAATATATAATTATTTGAAATAACATAAAAAATCATAAAAATTAAAAAAAAACATATGAAAAAGCTTTAGAAAATAATTCCAAACAGTATCCCCAATCTCCCTTGGCTTTTACATCTTCGTTTTAGAAATTGACAAATTCTTTTTTAACAAATCTGAAAAAAATTAGATTAAGATACGCCTCTTATAAAACAAAAAATAATTTATTAATTTATTTTTAAAAATATATTTTCATCTTATTATGTAAAATATTTTATTTAAAACATTTATTTTACTTACTTTTTTTAAATAAATAATAAAAAATAAATAAAAATATTTTACCAAAAACTATTTTATGTTGAATCAAACGGAGATTGCGAGTCTCTTTTGCCCATTGATTTTTAGTTTTGACTTTGTTTTTGAATTATAAGTTGCGATACTTACAAGCTGGAGGCCTAGTTTAGGGAGTAATCATTCGGTATATTTTATTATTTACGAAAAATTTTATTTAATTATGCAGTATAAAATATTTTAGGTAAAATAATAGCAACTAATTCTTGTTGAATATGTTGGAGAAAAAAAATAATGCATTTAATATGCATTAAATGTATCACATAAACTGTATCACGTGGTATCCTAGAAGTACTCAATAATTTTCATAGTTTAGGGCAACAATTCGTTTGAGATAATTGCTTATTTGCATATTTTATTTTTTTATCTATGTTATTAATTAATTTGTTTTATATTTTTATGAAAATTATTATACTTTTTTTATTTATCTCATTGACAGAGTAAAAAAAGCAAAAAATTTTAACTAAAATATGATGAAAGTTCAAAAAGACAAAAAAGTCAAAATAAACTAATAAGTCAAATTATATGTTATTTATTTTTATTTTTAGTATTTTTTGCATCCTCTCAACAAGAAAACCTGAAAAAGTTAAAGAAATCTAATTCAACAATAAAGAAGTTTATAAATGACAAAAATAAGTAAAATTATTGCAATTTAGCCCAAACATGAACAAAGTATCTGGCTTATTTTTTATAACTTTTTTGTTAATTTTTTTACCTTTTGTTTCATATTAATGCAAAATAAAAAAATAAATAACAACCACCAATGACGAAATTTTTTACCTTTTTCATTTCGTCTTGTGTTTTGACTAGTTTTTTTTAAAAGAATTTTTGACTTTTTGATATTTTTTATAAAAAAATTAAATATAAAAAGATATTAAAAAAATCAATTTAGGCCAAATTAATGAACATTTTTTAAAGTTTTTAAACAAAAAACTTATAAAAAAAAAGCTAGGCAAAAAAATTGACTTATAGTCTTATTACTTTTTAAAATTTTGATCAAAATAGTAACCATTGATATTAGAATTAAGGACCGACTATTTGTTTGTTATTTTAAAAAATAGTACGTATTTTACAAAATTAAATGCAATTAATATGTAAATTTTTAAAAATTAATTAACATTAAAAAGGAACCATACAAAATAAAAAATTTCATTATGAGTAGAATTTTCCTGACAAATAAGTTTTAGAGAAATTTAAAGATTAGTCTTCTTTTTGGAACTCAAATGAGGTTTAGTTCTACAATATTTATTTTAAACTATTTAGTCTCATAAAATTTGAAATAATTATGTTATGTTTAATATGCTATAATTAAGATTAGTCATCTTTTTGAAATATTATGCACAAATTTGGTAGAAAACTGAAATGAAAACTTAGGAAACTGATTTGGTGAAAATAAATTTTGCTTCAAATAAAAACTGATTTGGTGGAATATTTTATTCGAAAATAGGAAATTTTAAAATTCAGAAAGTCAATTTTTTACAATTTTCCAAATCAATTGCTCATTGTATCCCACATGTTTAGCTCCTTCAAATCTGATTCTTCCCGTTTTGTTGTCGGAACGGGACTGTTCTACCGACCTTTCGATTTCTTCACCGTTATCATCTTCTTCGTCATTTTCATCTTCTATGTCGCTGGATTTACTTGGACAATTTGATTTTAATTTCGACGAATCGTCTCTATTTTTGGCTCTTCTGCAGTACTTAAATTGGGAAAATCAGACTCATTTTTGTTAAACAGAATAAAATGATTTGGGTTTGATTTTTTAAGTGAAACGACGAAAAAATAGAGTCGTCCTGAGACAGAAACAAAAACAACAGAATAGAGAGAGAGAGAGAAATTTATTTTTGAAAATAGAATCGAAATTTTCAAAAATACACAGGATTAATTTTTTCGACTGTAATCTCCGACCTTGTCCCACCCTGTTACTATACCTAGATAGACCTTTGCAGGGTAAACTTCCAGAATTGAGCGGAATGGAAGTCGTTTTGTTTCATTACGATTACGATGACTGAAGACTCCATCAGTCTCCCT
>JAOTRH010213009.1:0-10812 GCA_034768845.1 Heliamphora exappendiculata | reverse complement strand
AAAAATAGGGTGGGGAGGGGGGGAGGAGGATAAAACAGAACAAAACTAACTTCAGTCACAAGGTGTAATTATTATTATTTTGTAAATAATTATTTTCAGGTATAAATTAGTATATTTTTAAAATAATTATAATTTCTATCACGAGGTATAACTGTTATTTTTAACATAAGTTCAGGCAAATCAAAAAGAATCACCCGCAAAAACCACCTAAAGTTAAGAGAGTTATAAGGACATTATAATGACAGAGGAGAAGTGATAGTGTCACTTCTAAATTTCAATATTGTGCTACCATGTCACCCAATTAGCCTTTTTACAAATGAATCAGCAACTATTATATTTAAAATGAATTTATATTTTTTTTTGTCATTATATGTTTTTTTTTTCTTATTTTGAAATTTCTAATTGTGAACCTAATTAAGGACTAGGATTTTAATTATCATGGAGAGATGCTTTTTAAAAGATATTATTTGACAACTATTAATTTTAAAAAAAAATTATACTAGAAGCCACTTTTACTAAGCATGATATCATTATAACTACGAGATTTCTTTGACACTTAGGGGCAGTTGCTCATATCAAATCAGGCTTTTAGGTCCATCATTATGCCTAATATCATAAGTTTTCTTGATAATCTCTAGTTAATAGAATTTTTTTTGTTAGCAAAGATATCTACCATTTTGCCTCAACTAATTTCTCGAGTATATGTAGTTGTTCCGTCTCACATATTTTTGTACTATTATTTCGAAGTATAAAATACAAAATACGAAATTAAAATGCTACTATTACCAAAAAGATTTGATCGACCCATGCTGAATTGCTAATGTTACTCCTCTCATGTGCAAAACTAAATAAGATAACGCTATTTACACTTGTAATATTATTATTTAATATAATTGGCCTCTTAACCTAAAAAATATTAAGTGCACTTTGGGCGTGGTCATGTGGTGCTCCGATTCCTCCAAAAATCATATAATTGTGTGAACTCCTACATTTGGTTGTGGGTCTCAGAAAATTATAATTTCTAAAGACATTAAGACACCATGTAATCATACCCTAAGAAAACATTGAATGATTATTCACATAGAAAAGCTTTTAAATTCTCTTAGAAAATGACTATGTAGTGTCCCGACTGCCTTGTTAACTACACAATTATGTCAACCCATATGAGATCGTTGTTATTATTACATTTATAATTTTTTTGATTGTCTTATTACAATGTTTTGAAGAATTTGTTAAAGAAATTGAGCTCTATGATAACTTTTATTATAACCACAATTTGGTTTATTGAATGTTAATATTTCACTTCATTTTGATATATAGTATGAAAAAAAATTCATACTTGATGCAAATCACATAAAAAATCACGTGAGAAATTTCTTATATTTTAAAATTTTAATTATTTTAAATTTCGAGTGTAATAAGTGCAGTTTTTTTTATCATTTATGAGTTTTTTAACAACGAGAAATTTTTACTGTCATATTCGAGAAATTTCAAACAATAGTGAAATACTTAGTGTCAGCGCTATAATTTCTGACCCTTGGGATGGTGTTTTTAGTTAGATAGGCCTGAAAATTATTACTTTAATGCAATGAAGTTTAAATAAATTTAACAACTGAACTCAGATCTTGATTTTAAAATTTTGAAATCGCCACTTAATAGAGAATATGGGTTGGTTAGGACACCCCTTTAAAACTATTTCCAAAGTATGTAACGGAAACTTTGAAAATTAAGTCTTAATTTTGAAAAAGAGATTAGAATGCTGACAAAAAAATTATACTTTAAAATGATATAATAGTCGAATTTAATTTTAAAAATGACTTTTATTTTTGTCTGTGGAATAACAGATGAGTTCGAAGATTTACTGTTACAAGATAAGAATGTGTTAGACATTCAACATCTTCCTTCCATACCAATTCCATTTAATATTAATCTCTGTATTTAATAAATTGTTTTTAATTCTTATGCATATGAAAAATAACATTTAAACAATATGTAGTTTCAAATATTTTAATATGAAAATAATATATGTTAGAATAAAATAAATGCAATAATGTTCATAAACAGACTATATTAAAGTTAGAGAATAATGATAAAAAAAAATATTTATATACAAGTATTTACAATGACCCACTTGGGCATATATCTTTTGATAAAAATAGTTCGTAGTAAAACCATGATTTTAGTGTGTGTGTGTGTATATGTGTACGCTTGCCTACAATAGCAAGCATGCGAACATTTGATGAATTAATTAATTCTTAACAGAAAATAATTATTTTTTATTATTTTAAGAAAACATGAAATTAGTTTTCTATTAATATAGAAAATGAGAATTTTCTTATTTATTACAATATTTAGAAGAAAACTTTAAAAAGAAGTTTATTTTCTATTAATATGAAAATTTTTAAAAAAAATCTTATTTTTATAAGAATATTTTTAAAAAAAATAATTTTCTTATTAAGTATTGAAAATAAATGTTAAAATTTATTTTCTACTATATGAAAAATAAGCATTTTTTATTGTATGAATACTTTTTGAAAAACGTATTTTCTTATTAGTATAGAAAATAAACATTGTTTGACAAAAATATTATGTTTTATTAATATAAGAATAAATATATTCTTATTTAATATAATAAAACTCTTTAATAAATTCTGCAGAATATAAGCATTGTCGTTAAAACAAGCATTATCTGAAAAAAATTATTATTATTATCTATTAATATAGAAAAAAATAATTATAAAAAATTTAAAATAATTTATTTTATATTATTATAAAAAAATAAACTTAAATTTTTTATTATTAATGTAGAAAAAATATTTTTCTTATTTATTATAAAAATTAAAATATTTTATTTTCTATTAGTATAGAAAATAAACGTGAACTCAAGAATTGTTTTTCTTGTATTAATATAAAAAAAATCTGAATTTTTAAAATAATTTTATTCTCTATTAATGTAGAAAATAAAAATTTTCTTTGAGAGAATAAAATATTTTCTATTAAGATAGAACATAAGCCTGGGTTTTAAAAAATAAATTTTTTCTATTAATTCAGAAAATAATTTTTTTGAAAAAAGAATATTTTTATTATTATAAAAAAATAAGCTTAAATTTTTAAAAAGTATTTTATCTTTTCTTTTAGTATAGAAAAAATATATATATACATATATATGACTGGATAAAATGACCAGTTTGTAATAATACATAGACAAAAAAAAAAATGAATTAAAAAATAAAGTAATCAGTTTATTTCAGTATATAAATAGAAAAAAATAACTTGATAATAAAATGACTATTTTTACTGGAGATTAAAAACAATACCCTCGCAAGTGCTGAAAATGGATAAGTAAATAAATTTTCTACTGAACTAACATGCTCATAATCACAGTTAAATAATACTATATGATGTAACATATTATTTAATAATTAAAAATTAAATAATAAATTTATAAAAAAATACAAATAATATACATAAAATAACAAATCATATGGTACTTAAACTGTGGTTACTAAATACGAGCCCAAAGCAATATTTGAAAAAACAATGCTATAGTACTGATCACATATATAGGAAAGTCATTGCAACCAATAAATAAATTGTATTTTGTATTGATTGGCTATTATCTACTGGTCAAGAACTCCATCACACATTAATGGCATTATAATTTTAAATATCAAAATTTTATTCAAAAAATAAATTATATAGGCTTCATTTGTTTTCCAACTTAAAACCTTTTGGGCCTAAAACCCAAACTATAATCATGTTCTATTTGTTTGGCAATCTAAGTTTTTTTTTGTTTGGTTTTTTGTTTATTGGATTTTAGTTTTTTTTTTGTACTTTTTATTTGTTAACTAAAAATACTTTTATACATTTTTAAAAATATTATAACTTTTACTATACATATTTATTTTTTATAAAAGTTATATTTTTATAACATACTCTTCGAAATTTATTAAACAAGATTCATATTGAATACAAATTACGTGAGAATAAAAAAATCAACAACAACCTTTTTTTTTGCCTTATCAAATTATTTTTTGACTTAAAATTACTTTAAACCAAATAAATTTTTAGCGTTTAAGCCATTTACAAATTTTGCCAAACTAACTTTTTATTTTCTTAGTTTAAAGTGATTTTAAGTATAAAAAAAAATCATAACTTTAACCCAAGTTATCAAACAAGCATATAATGTATAATCAAAATTAAGTTGTATAAATCATAATTAGTTGGGGCTTTCTATTGGTCATGCTAAAGAAAAAAAAAAAGAGTTTAATAGAGACAAAAAAAAAACTTAATATCAATATATTATTAGATATGAGATTTACTATTTTTATAAATATTAATATTATATAAAACAATGTACATTTTATCTCTTAATAATAGTCCATTGAATTGTCCTTAGCATTTTATTTATTTATTTTATTGGTGAAGAGAATATTATAGCTATCTTTGCAAAATGAGAATGCCTCATATTGTGCAGAAGAGAGGCCTTTGTTTCTGAATTAATCCCTTTGCACACAGTGGTATTAGCATTGCAAAAATCAGTAATTTATAAATTATAATTTTTAGTAAAAATTATAAATTATAGTTAAAATAAAAATAAAAATTATAATTTATAGTAAACATTGTAATTATTTGAAAAAAAATTATAATTTATAACTAAAATTAATAACAAAAAATTAAAAATTACTGTCAATAGATTTGTCAATACCTAGGTCGGAGAAAAGACCTCTAAGTCAGTCTACTTAAATTAATATTTTTAATTATTTTAGTTAGTTAAATATATAAAATAAGATCTTAAGAAGATTAGGTAAAAAGCTAGCTAATTTAATTTTAGCTACTACAGTTCAACAAATTTGTTGAGCTACTATTTTCACTCAGCAAATTAGTTTTAAATATTATTAATACAGTGTTGATATAACAGTACTTTTAAGAGTTTTAATTTGCTACAATATTACTATAATAATATTGAATTGTTGCTATTGGTTACTCAAAATTATTATTTCCAAGTATTCACAATTGCAAGTAAAAAAATACTCATGATTAATTTATTTATTTATTTTAACCGCATTATTTATAATTGGAGATTTTAAAAAATATAATTTTTGAAAATATGACTGTTGTTAAAACATAATTATATTCAAAAAAATGAAAATATGAATCAAATAAAAAAAATTAAAGGCCGATATTTAAAGTAGAGAGGGTCTTGTTGAAAAGTATATTAAAAAATTGTTGGCTAAATTAATAAAATAATTTTGTATTTTTGTTCATTTTCTTGCAAAAAGAGTTTTATTTAAATAGCTATTTCTCTAACAAAGCAAAAATAAAATCCTTCTCCTAAAAAGAGTAACATATTGCGATTTTCTTTTTATTATACCAGTTTAGCGACACAAACTTGGCCCTGTTTGGAATAGTTGCTTTTTTTAATCTTTAATAAAAAAAAATATTTTGATCAAATTATTATGCTTTTCTAACTTCTCTAATTGACTCGAGGCCAAAAAAATTAAATTTTTTTTACCAAAAAATATAAAACAAATCTAAAAAATAAGAATATGTCAAAATAAATCAATAAAGCAAATTGATGTTCTTATTTTCATTTTAGTGATTTTTTTAAGTTCAATTTTAAATTTTTTAAAATTTTCTTATCCAGAAATCTAAATCAATACAAAATTCAAACTAAGAAATTTTTTGAAATTTTAAAATAAATAAATAAATTTCTAAGGAATTAACTTAATCGTGCATCACACAAAAGTTTTTTTTACTTTTATTAAAATGCTAACCACCACCTATTAATTGGTAAATAATGACTTAATAAGTATACAATGTATAAATATTTATATAAAATATATTAATATTTATAAAAATAAAAGTATCACGCTCCGTCGATCAGGTCACGCGAAACACCCATAAACTACCAAATAAAACTGAAAAACAACACATAACCTAATGTTTTACTCTCAAGATACAATACATACATGTAATCAATATACTAAACAACAAGCTTACACTAATTGATTCCAAAACAAAAGCATGCAAAACAGTACATGGTCCAAACGAAACAAAAAGAGAAGATTACATGTCTTCCACTCCAATCGGCTCTTCTCGATCAACTTGCTTGACCGTATGTACTTGAAAAATATTTTAAATCCCACACCGTGAGTCAAAATTTAGCAAAAACTAGATAAACATGAAATAAAAACTAAACATACTAACAGAGTAATATGTATGTTACGACTCGCCCGATCCTCAAAAACTTGTTTTACGTGATCAATAAGTAATACGAAAGATAAGAGATTTTTCGACTCACACGAGCTTTAAAAACAATTTGAAAACAGTTTTATATCCCGACTCACACGAGCCTCAAAAGAAAACAATTATATATATATACATATATACTATAGTGCTTCACAAATATATACCTCGACTCTCACGAGCCCCACATGCAACACAGATATATTTATATCGACTCTCACGAGCCCCACATGCAACGGTTCTATAAAAAAACACGATGATACATACACAACACGTGCAACCCACATAATGCATACATGCATCTTCTCGAACTTTCACCGAAAGACCAGTATACGCCTCAACTAATGCATTGTTAACTAGAGTTAACATATACCACCCACGCAACCCACGCAACATACGCATCTTCAAGATCACTTTTTCGTCGTTCAGATACTCGTATACAGATACATCGACTTTTTCGTCCCTTAGATTCCCATGCACACGCATGCATTATTAACCAGATTTAACATTTATTGGACCACTTTTTTGTCAATCGTTAACTAGAGCTAACGTTCATCGGATCACTTTTTCGTCCATATCACTCTACACACACACGCATAAATAAAATCAAAATTTTAAATACACCAAGACCACATATCTGTCTTGCAACATGCATGAAAAAAGTTAGAGTTTAAATGCACAAAATCACGTATAAACACTACGTTTCACATAACGACGCCACACGCCACATAACCCGTCACGACATCACATGCCACACACCTCGGTATGGCATCACATGCCACACACTCGTCTCGACATCACATGCCTCACACCCGGATACGACATCACATGCCACACACCCCAGTACGACATCACATGCCACACAATTCGACACAACATTCACTCACCTGAACAACCAACAATCTACAAAACAAAACCTAACTCGAAGGCCAACATCAAACCTCCCATAACTCGGTTATCATAAATGTTTTCACAAAACACCATTTTTTTCCAAAACTCCCTTTTCAAAAAGAACTTCGGACCCAAACACGTCTCACACCTAACGATGTATAAACACCACGCATACAACCATGCATCAACACCTCGCATCTAACCATGCACCCACACCTCGCATCTAACCATGCACTAACACCTCGATTGCAAAACCACGTCACCTCCGAGGACGACAACAAAACAACAACAAATCCCCAAGGCCACAACACGACCTCCCAAACAACCAAAACAACCTCAACAGGACATCAGTCGACTAAACCCCATAATTCAGTCAACTAAAAACCTACTGAAAAAAGAACAAAAAAATCCAAACCCAGGCCAGTCGACTGGATCCTCACCCAAGTCGACTGGATCACCCTACTGTCGACCCAGTCGACTGAACCACCTAGTCCAGTTGACTGGACCACGGAAAAAAATGAACCCTAGCTACGGATCCAGCTTTCTAACCTCAAAATCGAAGCAACCAAACTCCCATTTGATACCCTCGAACATACATAAGCCCAAAATCACAAAGAAACGCTGAAAGAAACGCCTCAAAACCTGTTTCATCCAACCGAAATCAACAAAAAACGATTTTGAACCAAAATCCAACTTTTTGAAACATAAATCGATTTTTCATGCATTTTAAAATTGTAAAAACACATACAATTACACGTAGCACCCTTTTAATACATGAGAATTTATGATCCTACCTTGTTGACTCAAAAACTCGGCACCTCGAACCATGTGAAGAAAACGAATTTCATCGAAACAAAATTCTGTCCAGATGAACGCATAGCTCGCAGCGAGGATACTAAAAATTCGCTATCTGATCGCTGAAAATCAAGCTTTGGTCCCCCGCGAAGCTAGAGAGAGGGTAGAGGTTTCAAGAATTTTCAGAAGTTAGATATATGATATTTCTTTAGAAAATATCTAAGATTAAATATTTATAGATCACAAAAATATCATTTTTTAAAAATAAAACTCACCACAACACCCAGCGGTCCCGATAACCAACTCCACGTGCATATATAAATTCGATCGTGCATAAAACGCATATAAATATGCATTTATAAAAACGGTAAATTACGCATCAAAAAATATCCAAAAAAAAAAGTTAGTCTCACAAATAAACTCCAGCTTTAAAAATATATTAATATTAATAAATTATTTTCATTACTTATTAACGACCTCTCACTAGCTGGTGATTTGCATGATCTTTACTATGGTCAGAGAGAAGATTCAAAGAAGAAATGGGGCAAAAATCAGTGAGAAGATTCGGTCTTTGATGTTAATAATATCATCATCAATCATTATATTAGTATCTGTTTGGCTTAGTTTTTTTACAGGTTTTTTGATTTTTTGATTTTTTTTATTAAAAAAATCAATATAAAAGAATATTAAAAAAACCTAATAATTATAGTAAGAAACGAAACAAGTAAATTTTTAAAAAAAATTTAAACAAAAACTTTCAAAAAAAAAAAAAACCAAACATTGGCTTAGCCATCTTTTTGTCTGAGTTCTTCAACACGTAAGAATGCAATTCTGATGTCGGCGTCGAATATATAGGGATTGCTCTATAGGTTTCGTTTGGCAACTCATTTGAAGTCAAATTTTTTTATTTTTTTGTTTAAAGTTTAAAAAATTAAAATTTTTCATTTGGGAACTCACAGACTTTTTAGTTATTTAATATATATTTTTTACATAAAATTTTTACATATTTTTTAAAAATATCATAATTTTTAGTATACACATTCATTTTTTATAATAAAAAAAAATTCTTTTAAAATTTACTTATCAAAATTTATCAGATAAGATTTATATTGAATATAAAATTATTTTAAAATAAATTTTAAAAAATTATACCAACTTTACATTAAATTTTTTATTTTTTAGTTTAAAATCAATTTAAATCATGCTTTTTGACTTATTAATGTTTGACTTAAATTCTCCCCTACAAGTCATTAAATAAATTTTTTTACTTATTTAGTTTAAAATAATTTTAAATAAAAAAACCTAAATTAAAGCTAAATTATCAAAGGAGACCCTAATCAATTTGTCAATTACTTTTCTCCTCAATTATTTAAATCTTGTGTGGGCCAAAAGTGAAGAATTTAACTTTTCTGAATATCTTTTATATTTTTATCATAATTTTTTTATCTTTTTAATTAGCTTTGACGGGAGAAATCCAAAAATAAGGAAAATCAAATAATAAAAGAAACTTATTACATATGAAAATACACAAACATGAATTTAATTTATTACCTTTTTTTATTTTTTTTATTTTTTAAAATTTTTCAATTAAATTTTTATTTTTTTTAGTTCATCTCGACAAGAAAATTTGAAATAGTAAAATCACTAACAAAAAATACAAAAATTTCTATTAAAAAAATACAATAAAATAATTAAGTCATTATCTCATAAGATGCTGGTCGGGCGGTCATAATAGACCCAAGAGAGCAAGTGGGGCGGTCACCTCTAGTAAGTTTAGGAAAAAAATTTAATTATAATAATAATATTAATTAAATTAAATTGATGTTATAATAAAAAAAATAACAAAATTATTAGTAATAAAAATTCTAGTATGAGGAATAGATCTAAATTAACAGATAATTCTGCATTAAGAAAAGATATGAACCTATTAAAACTAATTGAAAATATAATTTTTAACACAATATACTATCGTAAAATAATTTATATAGCCGACCTTAATTGATTAAAAAAAATACTTAGTATAATTTCGTTTGTTAATAATATTGTAATGTTAAACCAAAATATATCGGAAGTATATAAGTTTGTCTCGTGAATTCTTAAAAAAAGAATTAATATCTATTGAGGGAGATCTCGTACTAATTATGCGTAGCTAGAGTACACGTGGAGTACAATGCGACACCATTGAGCCACCTTGTTATCACCTATAACCTCGTGCGCGAGTTCTCATGCCTGGTTAGGGAAGGCCAAGCTCTAGAGGAATTGACCCAGGTTTAAAGGGATGAATTTTGGAAGATTCGGCCAGGAAGGTGAAATCTCGGCATATAGAACCAAGCGACACACACCATGATGCCGCGTAAGTCGAGCCCAGGGGCAAATGTGTGGTTATCTAGGCTCATGGTACGCTTACCAAGAGTTGGAGGAGTGTCAATAGCAATTGAATTAACCCTAAAACTTGAAAATCAAGAAAGATTGACTTGTCCTAAGTAGGACTTTAGGAGCAAATGTGCAAATTGACATGGCAAAAGAAATAGATCAACAAAGGTAAATGTATGATTATATTGATTAGTCACATCAAATTCATTCAGTTAAGGTAAAGACAGAGATATGATAACCCCACCTACTCAGGTCGGGTAGGGTCAGGCCGACCTAACGGGTCGGATATACTTTACTCTATAAATAACCAGTAACCTAAAAGTCATTTCTGATCAAATTTGACCCCAATTTATCAGTTTTTTTTTGGTTTAAAAATGTAGTATTTCTTTCGACCTCCTAAAAATGACAAAAATCCCAAAGATCAATCCCATAATTTTGGAATTGAAGGAGATGAGAACTCTAGATTTTATTCATAAAACATTAAGAGCGCGAAAGAGGAGACGA
>JAOTRH010212998.1:438-10812 GCA_034768845.1 Heliamphora exappendiculata | reverse complement strand
GGCGAATCATTCTTAAGGAAACTGCGATTGCAGGACTCGGTTTGCAAATTCCTTTTTATTATTCATGTTATTTCATTTTCTGTAATTTCAATTTATTGTAAATTGTTGAAAGTTTAATAAAGATGTATTTTCTGGATCCCCGAGCATGTATATTATGTCGGCGTTGGATATTCTCCCAACATACTCAAGTTCCATCCTTTGTGGTTCCTGGTGCTAGAGAAGAAAGATTGCCCTTATATTCCAACACATAGTCCTCTTTTTCTTTTTCTTTTTTTGGGGTTCTAATTTGGTCACAGGAATGCTAAAGTTTTTCTGAAATAGCAACTTCTTTCGAATTTATTAAAAGGAACAATGCTTTCCATCCCTTGAGCTTGCCTGCTGTGCTATAAACAAGCCAAACATTTGGCTGTAAAGCTAAAAATCAAGAGATTATTAACCCTTTTAGGCCATATTTGATTTGTGTTGTACTCATTGAGATTGGATTAAGAAAACTGTGAAATCCACATTGCATGTGTTTGATTATGGCATTAGATTGAAATTATTAGTCTAGAGGTGACTACTAATTCCCCAAATTAGTAGAATTAACAATACTACGAGGCCGTGTTTGTTTGCCAAATTGAGAGGAGAATTTGATTATTATTCTTTTAACTTTCTTGACTACCATAATCCTCTCATCTTGGGATTATTACTATCACTGGCTGACGGGGATTTAGGAGTTACGAATCTGTTACTATCTCACTTCATCGCAATTTTATAATAATCTCACAAAGATCATGTTAAACCAAATAACTTAGTATTTATTCTTACATTATCTTACTCTTAATCAAATATTTTTCAGTATAAAAAATGATAGATTAATAATTTCATATATTTGTCTGGGTAACAATAATTTAAATACATTAATTATTCTATAAAACAAATTCTTTAACCAAGCGAGCAACGAGGAAAATAGTATTAGATGCTGAGTTATTTTTCATCCTTTACACATTTATTGCTATCATGGACAAGTTTAATTTGAAGAGTAACATTGTAATTTTATAAAAAAATCTCGTCTTTATTTTATCAACTTGATGTAAAACAAATATGATATTATATAATACACCTTTAAAAAAATAAATAAATACTAGTACGAGATTGATTCTTTGTTACCAATCTAATATTGTGTTTAGATTAACTTTTTTGCAATTTGTTTTGTATTTAGTGAATTTTTCTCAGTATTAGTCTAAATAAGTATATTTTTTAAATTTCTCTTATTATGAGAAAATAAAAAATTTTTAATTAAAACTTTAAAAAAATTCATATAAGACAAAAAAAAGTCCACTTAACGGACTCTTTGACTTTTTTTTCTAATTTTTTTTACCTTTAACCAACTTTTTTCAAAATTAGTCCTAAAGAGCATACTTTTTAAAATTCTTTAATCACAAGAAATCAAAAAAGAAATTAAACTAAAATATAAAAAATAAATTTAAAAATGAAAAAAAAAAAACGCTCCAAAAAAGAAAATCACGAGGGTTTTTAATCCAAAGACAGGCTAATTTACTTGTATCAATAAAGCATTTACATGTAAGCAAATACTTACAAATATTTGGAGGGAACTAAGTCAGGAGTCACAACGGCCAAGACACTAACTTAAACTAGGTGGACTTCAAAGTGTTCCCAATGTCAATGACAAATCGGTATCTAACATCACCCTTCGCGAGTCGCTCCATGGCAGTATTGACATGGTCCATTGCAACCACCTCGATGTCCGCTCTTATTTTGTGATCCGCCGCGAAATCCACCACCTCTTGCGTCTCCTTCAACCCCCCAATGGCACTCCCCGCCACCACCTTCCTCCCCGCGAGTAAAGGAAAAACCGGCAACTCAACCGGCTTGTCCGGCAGACCGAGGAGAACAAGCTTTCCGTGAGATTTCAACAGACCGATCAACGGTTGCAGGGGATGAACGGCGGAGACGGTGTCGATGACACCGTCCATTGTGCCCACGTTGGCCTGAATTTGATCCGCGTCGCGGCTGTTCAGAAATGAATCGGCACCAAGACGCTCAATGGCTTCTTTTTTCTTCCTTGGAGAGGTGCTGATCACCGTCACTTTAGCCCCGAATGCCTTCAAAAACTTCACCGCTAGATGTCCTAATCCGCCGAGTCCGACCACGCCCACCGCCATTCCGGCCTTGTCAAGTCCAAAATATTTCAGGGAGCTATAAACGGTGATCCCGGCGCAGAGGAGAGGGGCGGCGCCGTCAAGAGGCAAATTGTCTGGAATGCGGACCAAGAAGTCCTGATTGGCCACCATGAGATCGGAGAAACCTCCGTACGTTGGGGTTCCGTCGTAGTAGGTGGAATTGAAAGAGAGAACCGTTTTGGGGCAATAATTTTCGAGGTTTTTGGCGCAGTTGTCGCAACCACGGCACGAACCAACAAGGCACCCCAAACCAACTCTGTCCCCGACTCTGAACTTGTGTACCTTATTAAAATAAAGAGTTATGACTTTAGTACGCGTTTGGATTAGTTTTTTTATAATAATTTTTAAGTTTTGTAATTTTAAATATCAAATTATGTAGAAAAAAAATTTTTAAAAATAAAAAAAAAGTCTAATAAATCAAACTGGTTGGTTTTTTTTTTGTTTTTAAGTCAAAAAAAATTACAAAAATAAATTAACCCAAACACAGGTTTAATAAATCTAAAAATAAAATAATGTTAAAATTAAGGTATTAGAAAATAATAAACAATGAAAATAAAATAGGAAGTATTAAAGGTTGTGGCATGTGAGATTAGGCCTCGTTTGAAATTTTTTTGTTTAAAATTATTTTTAAGTTAAATAAATAAAAAATTTGTTTTGTGAACCGTAAGATGACTCAAGTCAGAAAGGCAATAAGTAAAAAATCTTGACTTAAAGTGATTTTATGCAAAAGACAAAAAACTTAACTTAAGATTATTAGAATTTTTTTAGAATTTATTTTTAAATAATTTTATATTCATTATAGATATTATTTGATAAATTTTGACAAATAAATTTTAAATATATATATTTTATAAAAAATAGATATGTATAATAAAAGTTATAATATTTTTTAAAAACTATATTAATAAACTTATGTAAAAAGGAAGAAAGACTAAAAAGCTAAAAATTCTTAAGTTTTCAACAAAATTTTTTGATCTTTTAACTTTTAAAGCTTAAGCAAAAAGATAAATAAAACCCAACTTAAAATTAATTGCCAAATAAGACCCAAGAGTTGGTAGTTAGAGTTTTAAAATTGACACTCGGATTAAAAAGAAAATGTATATTTAAATGTACAACTTAAATTCTTATAAGTCTTTTTCATTCGGTCTATCAAAAAATATGAATAAATGGTGACTAAAATTGCCTACAATATAATATAAAATACTACAAAATAATACGATAATAAAAAAAATCTGTCCTTAAAAAATTCACTATCTCTTCTATCTTCTAACATATAATATTTTTATATTTTTCCTTCTCTACTCAAGATAATAGACTAGTAAATTTTTATATAAAGTTTTTTAAAATACCCACTATTGAATAATACCATTATTATATTTAATGTGTAACCAATTAATATCAATAGTAGTAAATAATTAAATATAATTTATTTGCACAACCACTATTATATTGAATAAGTTTTTGATAATATAATTATTCTATAACGCTAATGATGCTGTTTATCAAAACTTTTGCTAAAAAGTTATTTTATATTTTTAATGAATTTCTTAAAATTATAGTTTAAATTTTTATATTTTTTAAATTTTTTCATAACAAAGAATTAGAAAAATAAATTTCTTTTTAACTAAAATTTTTAAAAAACTAGAAAAAGACAAAAAAAAAACTCATAAATCGTAACGTATAAATTATAATTCACAATAATAAATAAAAATAAAAATTATGTTCACTAAAATTCTTCACATATACCTTGCTGCCGACCTCCGTCACGACGCCGGTGATCTCGTGCCCGGGGACGACGGGATAATTGGCATTGCCCCATTCGTTCTTGACGATGCGAAGGTCGCTGTGACAGATCCCGCAGTACAGAACTTTGAAGGTCACGTCTTCGTCTCCGGTGGCCCTTCTGGAGAACTTGAACGGAGACAGGATGCCGGAATCATCTCTAGCCGCCCAACCAAAGGTCTTCACCGGGTGGTCCTCCGCCCGCTCTGCGAAATCCTCGGGCGCCATCGAGCTTGTTGAGCGACCGAGGCGTCCGGTAATCCATTCGCATATGCGTTTCGCGAGTTCAAGCAGAGTTCGAATGAACTCCATTGCCGCTGCAAATTTCAAGGTAAGAAAACGATTTGCAAACAGAAGAAATAAATTTATACAAAAAAAAAACTCGCTCGGAATGATTTGAATTCCGATCAGAATTCAATTTTGATATGTTTCGGGAGTACCATATAATTACTCATGAACAAATAGGGTTTTGTAATAACAGACTTTTAGTATGAAAAGTTGGTGAGAGCTTAAGAATTGAAAGAGCCAAGATTTTAGGCAAGGCAGGAATGTAAGAGTGAAGGGCATTACTGCTTAAGAACAGTTAAATTATTATAGTTTGATTTTTAAAAAATTAATTATTTTACAAAAAATAGAAAAAAAAAAGTTAAATTATTTTGGATTATTATTTTTGTTTTTTATTAACATGTTTAATATATTTTTATTTTTTATTTTTAAATTGTAGTGGTTAGAATATTTAGTACAATTCTTTTATTTTTTTAAAGAAGAATTAACTTTTAAGTGAAATATTATAGTAATTTTATTCCAAAAAATTAAAGTGTTTGAGAAATATATAATTTTTTTTAAAAAAAATTAAAAATGTTAGTGAACTTTTTAAAAATGATAAACACTCTATCTTCAACTTTAATTTTTTTTTAAAAATAATTTTTAAAAAATACCAAACAAATATACAGAAATGAGCAAAAAGATGTATTCCTTAGCTGATTGGGTTCATTAACTAGTGTCACTTCTATCTCATTTTCTTTTTGAAATGGGTGTTTAGAATGAATGAAATTAATAATTTATTGAACATAATTTGTATAAATATATTAACTTATAACTGAAATATATTAAAAAGTAACTTATAAACAAAAATTATAAGTACTTAAAAAATTTATAATTTATTACTAAATTTAGTAACAAAAAATTAAAAATTAACTCATAAAATTCAGCTTAAACACCCCCCCCCCCATATATCTCACCCCAACTTGGCCCTATTGACTTTTTTAGAAATACCAAACAAATCTTACATAGTAATAAACCACTAATTCAAGTCAACTAGTAGAAGACACAATTAAAGACTCACATGAATTAGTTTTAAAAAATTCATAATTCTAAAAAATTTTAAACTTAAAGCTTAAAAAGAGAATAAACCTCTAAATGTCAAACTTTAATCACTAAGGCCAACATCTTGTATTAAATGCAATTCTTCTTCGTACAGACCTTGATGAGGTTGGAACGCTGCGCAGCTTAATCGATTAAACGATCAAAAACCAAGCCGCTCACCCTAACATGCGCACCTGTCCTTTCTAGAGAGATGAAGTTAATTTACGCTCCGGTTTCTAGTTTCTGATTTTATATATGGCGAGGACGGAACTAGCACTGGTACTTTTCTTGCATGAACAGAGAGTGAAAGAGAAAAGATGAACATGACTGCGCTGAGAAGAAAAGAAGATTCTGTGTAACCAAAATGAACATGACTGCGATGAGAAGAAAAGAAGATTCTGTATAACCAAACTTCATACAAATCAAAGAATACAAGCTTACTACACTGCCATTATTTTTTTGAAATTATTCGTACATTTTAATAATTTTTCTACAACCTTATATTACTATAAATAACTTATATTAAAAAACACTACATGGGAAAAAAGAAGTGTAATACATAGATAATTATTCTAAGTATTCAATTTTTTTTTTAAAAAAATGACAAACTTCTTCCTGCTTTTTTAATAATTCCATGGTTTGACCGTTGTCAAAATAACCTGTAATAAAAGCAAACAACACAATATACACAAGCTCAGCCTGAATCCCAACAACAAATTAAAAAGAAAAACTAATCAAAACTTAGTATTTGAGATTTTCAATTTCAAAAACTAATATAGACTAAATCAACATCTATACAATATTTTATACTTTTCGTCTTAGCTCAAAGAAAAGATATTAAACCGAAATTGAAGAATAATAGCCTTCCTTCTCAAACACCGCCAACTTAAACATGCCTCCTAAAACACTTCCTTTAAACAATAATCAGACAGTTAAAATTTTTAAAAAAAAATTAGAACTTAAACACATTAAAAAGCAATATAAATAGTAAATATATATATTAACTTATTAAAAAAGAACACTCTAAATGTATACTTGGGCATTGAAATGGTACGGGCAAATTTATTACATTTTAACAAATTTAGAAAATACTACCAAAGTCAATAACAATGCCAAAGGCCAAAATATAAATCCAAATAATCTAATAGAAGAGTTACACAAATATAAGTCATATAAACCCCTTTAAACTCTTTTCAAGATAGAAAGTTCATTTCTTTTTTACTTATTCAATTGGTATGAATTTCACCGGTCATTCACCACAACCAGTAAATGATGGATAACTAAAAAACTAATTTTAAAAAAAGAAAAAAACAATTAAGTTATATACAAATATATTGTATCAGTATAAAGAAGAAATATTTGCCTATCAACCTTTAAATGCATTCGATCAAAAAAATCATTTAAACGCATAGGTCCGAGCAAACAAATTAATAATGAGTGACATATATCCATGTGTAAATAGTGCTTTCTGTGCTTGTTGTTCTATTGTGATCTATCAAAATAGACTAAAATAAAATACCATTTAAATGAATATAAGAGCATAAAAAATGTATGATTATAAACCTCAATTAACTATCAATTATTGCTTACAAGAACCTCAACTGCAATTGTCTCCGATATCAAATTGATAAAGTTTTTATTCTCCATTTTATTTCTAATCATTTTATAACAGAATTACATAAAGTAATAGGATTAGAATTGAATCACAAATACAACGATATTTAATAAACAAATATGTAGTTATCTGAGACCAAAAATAATAAATCATAACCAAATTTTTAGTAAAATAAACGGAAACTCTCACAAAATTCAAGCACTGGGCTTCAATAATTATTGCAATGTAGTAAGGAAAATTCCAATTAAATTCAAAACCTTTAAGAATTAAATTAAAACTTAAAGAAATAAAACAGACATAGGCATACCAGATAATAACAACATGCAATAATAACAACCGACAATAGAGATAACATAAACAACCTAATAACTGACATTATTCTACAACAATAATAATATGAATGGCAAGTTAGAAATTTTTAAAATACAATTTCGCACAGACAAGCTAGTAATTTTTAACTAATGTCTAAAGAACCCAAAAATGTCTACGAAGAGAAAAAATATAAATTTGCTAATAAAAAGTGTATGTGCTTAAATAAGATTATTTCTAACAACAAAAAAGAGATAAAACCAGTTACACAACATCAATTAAAGAGAGATTTGGATGTGGACACCATGCGATGGTAAACCAAAATATGTATCAGAGAGAGAGAGAAAGAGCCGACCAAACAATATTCACGTCCTGCTAATTAAAAAAATTGACCAAATAACTAATCCCATCATCATAATTTAACAAAATTAATTATATCAAGCTAACCAAGAAATAATCTTTATCTTCACAACTCAATTTTATCATAAGATCTCAAACAATAAACATTTCCAAACCAAATTGTCATTCTAAAGCCAAAAAAAATTACTCACATTCTTTGCAAATAAAACTAAAGAAAACTAATTAATGAATAAGGTATACCAACATGTTTTTAAAAAAAAAGCCTTGCAGCATGATATAATTTATTTGTAACTTGTAATTCATTCAAAATCAAGAACACCAAGAAAACTAATGCGATGGTAAACCCAAATATGTATGAGAGAGAGAGAGAACCGACCAAACAATATCCACAGCTCCTGCTAATTAGAGAAGTTGACGAAATAACTAATCTCATAATCTTAATTTAACAAAATTAATTATATCAAGCTAACCAAGAGATAATATTTATCTTTACAACTCAAATTTATCATAAGATCTCAAACAATAAACATTTACAAGCCAAATTGTCATTCTAGACCCAAAAACAATCACTCACATTCTTTGCAAATAAAACTAAAGAAAACTAATGAATGAATAAGGTATACCAACATGTTTTTTAAAAAAAGCCTTGCCGCATGATATAATTATTTGTAGCATGATAGAATTTTTTTATTATGAATTCTTTTAAGAACAAAATGCTTGGAAAAAATTAAACTGCAATCCCATTTTAATGAGCATTACGCCTAGAGAAGCCTTACAATGCATCAAGAAGAGCAAAAATTGAGCTAGAGAAAAATATTTAGATCAAACACTTATTCACCTGTTGACTTGTATACTTGACCCATTGGTTCCACCATAATGCTGATTAATGAAGCAAAATCAAGAACCCTAGTGAGAGGGATGAGAGATATGAGAGATAGAGCAAAGAAAGAGTAGGAGAGAGAGGGAATGAAGAGAGAACCTACGGTGGCGACTAACAATGGCAGAGACAACAGCGACGACAGCAACCTGTACAGATGCGAATAGAGAAAGAGTAGTCAAAAACAATTAAAACCAAAAATCACAATATTCCTTTCGATTCATTGCCAACAACTATAACATATAAATGAAATATCCAAACTTTGTTAAACAAAATCGGTTTACATTTGCCGATCAGAGAAGGAATAAACAAAAATTATGCATGTTTCAATTAATGTTCAAAAAATTATAAAATTCTTTTAATCATCACGACTTTTCCTTTTGAGAGGAAGCATGTTAATAAAACAATTGGATAAAGAGCAACGTGGAGCTAATGGTTTCAAGAGGCGCAAAAAAAACTTTGTTAATAGCCCCAGCCAAAACACCAGTAAATTATTTTTTCAATTTCTCTACTCTCCTAAAGCCTTAAAGATAAGGTTACTTTGGAGAATGGAGTTACCTCACTTGAGTGCCAGAGTGACAATAGCGGATGCAGTACTGAAAAAATGTAATAGCAGCTTTATAACAGGAAATTGATGTGCATATGTATTTGGAAGAAATTAGGTTAAAATAATAGGATTAATGTACCGTTTGCCTCAAACACTTGTATAATAGAATTGCTCTTAAATTCTTACCAATGCAAATAATAAGAAGAAAGAGAACTCAACAACCAAAGCAAAAATTATCAACATGCATCAACCAAAACTTAATGCCAAGCCAGAGAGAAAAAAAAGCTTAACAATTTCTAAATTGGTATTTTCTATTAATTTTTTTCTGTGCTCTTGATGTTCTGCAAAAGCAAATTCTGAACATTTACAAAATAACTTGTAAGAAAGTAAAAAAATGAAAAAAACAACACAACTATGTATATAAACAAAACAAAAAAAAAAATAGAAACAAACGCACGTTCAACACAATATCTATGTTGAATCAAAATGCAACTATCATATTATTTTGAATTGATTTTCCATTTCACCACTTTATATATTTTGAATTAAAATGTAGGTTCCGATCCATATAAATCAAGACTATAATTCTAAAGCAAATCGACCATCTATTACAATATTTGTATAAAAATCTAAGAAAATATTAACAAGTAAAACAATAAAAAACATACATACATATATGGCAGATTATAAAAAGAAAAAACATAAGAGAGAATGGGACAGAAAAAAAAACAAAAGCCATAAAAGGGTAGACATGGCTGATACCCAAAAGCCAATTCCATCGCCAGAATTTCCCACTTGAAATGGCTCTGAAAACTAAAGGAGAGAGAGAGAGAGATCAGTATATTCTTAATTAAATAAAGCAGTTGGGGACATACGATACGTGTGCAACACTATGATAAAAATTTAACTATTTTTAATTATTACTCATTAAGTAAATCACATTTAGATGGCATCAATTTAAAATATTAAAAACAATATACAATAATATATAGTTTAGTATTGACAAACCAATTATAGCATATTAAATAAATTATATTAATTGTTTAACAAATCAAATGATGCAATATTTTCAAAATTTTCTTTTTCTAACTATCCACTCATTTCCCTCACTAATAAATTAACCGAACAAATCATATAAGCGTCCATTGTCTTGTCATTACCTAATTTCTATCAAAACTCTCTCTATGTATTAACTTCTTCTTCTGTCTTGATTCTTTCTTTTTCTCTGTGCAAAAAAAAAAAAAAAAAAAAAAAAACAACAACAACAACGGTGCCACCAAACAACAATCAATTAATTAATGTTGTTATATATATTTAAGAAGAAAATAGAGCAATC
>JAOTRH010212987.1:0-10813 GCA_034768845.1 Heliamphora exappendiculata | reverse complement strand
AAAACCTAAACTTAGTTAAACAAGTAAAAATATTAATTTTGGCTTAAAAAATTTGCTTTCTTACAAATTTAACTAAAACTCCTAAAGTTTTCATAACTTTACTATTAAGTAAAAATATACAATTTTTTTATAATGTATTTATTTTCTTTTATTAGCTTAGCACAAGATATAAATTTTAGCTAACATAAAATTCTAACTTACTAAATTAAAACCATAACAAAATATTTATTTTCATTTAAAATATTTAGGCTTAGAATCTTTAGAATTTGTTTCACATAGAAATATATATAATATTAAACTTTTTTTGTTCTAACTGTTTACTATATTTATTTATTTTTCCAATCTTTTAAATTAAAATTAAATAAAATAAAGCATCATAAGCAATTAATTAAACCAAACAGCCCCTAACATAAGCTAATTAACCCAACAGAAACACATCAACAGTGGCCATGCATACCCATCGTGCATGTGATAGCTTTCGACTCAGATTTTTCGACTTAACTTTAGGACGCGCGTTTGGACAATTCGAACGTCAGTTTCAATCCCCGTTTGTGGCTACGCGTAGACGATTATGAGGTGAATATAACAAAACTTATGATGGTCAGATCGAAGGTCCAGGGTGATGGCAACGAGGGTCCAAAGTTGGCACAAAAAAATTGTTTTCTTCACATGGAATCATAAAATGTAAATTTTCAATTCAGGTTCGCCGGAAGAGTTTTCTGGCGATCGACACCGTTCACACGCGGCGTTAGGTCGTCAAATGACTAGGTTGAAGAGTGTCGAGAGGCAGTGACAGTGGATAGTGGCAGAAACTGTGCGCAAAAATAACATGAAATTTTGGCACATTTAAAAGTGTGGAATTAACGGGGCTACATGGGAGGTTTTCGGGGGTGCTGGAGGCACCGGTGGTGGACACCAGTGGCCTCCGATGGTATTGGTGGTGTCAGTCCAGAACTCGTCAAAGAAAAAACATGATAACATAGAGCATCGGGTGAGAGAGGGAGAAGGAGAAACTTACTGCGGGGGAAGAGAGAGAGAAAGGTGGTGGCCGGTGGTCGGCGGCGGTGGTTGGCAGTTGTAGCGCCAGTGATGGCTGATGGTGGCGTTGCCGACGATGAGGGGCAGAGACGTCGGGACTACGGCTGCTATGCTTTTTTTTCCTCTCTCAACTCCCACTCTGCTTCACTTACGCCCACTCAGTTATCTCATAAGCAATGAGGCAACCCTAATCCATATATATATATATATATATATATATGTATATATATATATATATTGATAGCAACCAATGGTAAAGGCTCGGTTAATGTGATTAAATTACCCATTATCCATAATTAGCATTAAGCCTCCCATTACTTTGTATTTATGCTAATAAGAATAAATGTTATTATTACTATATATTTATTCAATACTTTTATTATTATATATATACACATACATGTATATATATATTTATATGTGTTTATATATCTTTTATCCTTGTTATTTTTTTTAACATCATAATTTTTCTTATTTAAGTTATAATGGTCACAATCGAAAATTTAATAGCGCCCTTATTATTATTATTATTATTTATTTGTTTAATTTATTTATTTATATTTTTTTCGAGATACTACATTCTCCCCACCTTTAGAAGTTTGGTCTTCCAAACTTTACTTGGGTTAGGTTAAAACGTGTCGTACCTTACTCGGACAGTTTCGGATATTTGGCTCTCACGTCGGATCTTTTTCCCATATCACTTCTCCTCTCGAATGGCTATCCCACCACACCTTGACGAGTGGTATCACTTTGTTGCGAAATTGTTTCTCTTATCGATCCATGATGAGCACCGGTCGTTCTTCATAGGATAGATTTTAAACCAATTGCACAGGTGGTAATGTCAAGACATGAGATGGGTCGGCGATGTATCTTCTCAGCATTGATACATGAAAGACATTGTGCACTTGAGCGGGATTAGGCATTAAGGCCAAACGATAGGTTACCGACCCTACTCTTTTCAGGATCTCGAAAGGTCCATTATAGCAAGGATTTAAGTTGCCCTTCCGTCCAAACCAAAGGATACCCTTCATTGGGGACACCTTTACGAAAACCATGTTGCCCTCCTAAAACTTTAACTCCCGTCGATATGCGTTAGCGTAGCTTTTCTGTCGATCTTGTGCAATCTTGAGACGTTTCTGAATTTGACAGATCTTCAAGGTTATTTCTTGTACCAGCTCTGGTCCCGTGAGATGATCTTCATCTGTTTTTGTCCAACAGACCGGTGTTCTACACGTTCGTCCATAGAGTGCTTCGAAAGGCACTATCCCGATACTGGCTTGGAAACTATTGTTATAAGCTAATTCGATAAGCGATATGTGATCTTCCCAGCTTCCCTGAAAATCTATCGTGCAAGCTCGTAGCATGTCCTCCATCGTCTGAATAATTCGTTCTGACTGCCCATCCGTTTGTGGGTGAAAGGCCAAGCTCACGTTTGAGCTGGTGCCCATGGCTTTTTGAAAGCTTTTCCAAAATCAAGAGATGAATCTTGGATCGCAGTTTGAAACGATTGTCACTGGAACTCCGTGTAAGCGCACAACTTCTCAAACATTGATCCTGGCCAACTGGTCGATTGTGAACTTATTCTTCACCGATAAGAAATGAGCTGTCTTCGTGAGTCGATCAACTATTACCCATATAGAGTTATTGCCCTTCTACGTCGGGGGTAATCCTATCATAAAGTCCATAGTAATATGCTCCAATTTCCACTCTAGAATCGACAAAGGTTGCAGAAGACCAGCCGGTCTTCGACGTTTGACTTTGATTTTCTGGCACTGAAGACATTTGCTCACATATGCTGCCACATCGCTCTTCATTCCCACCACCAAAATGTCCTCCGCAGATCTTGATACATTTTCATCAACTCGAGGTGTATCGCAAATTTCAAATTATGACCATTGTTTAGTATTCGCTGCTTTACTTCTATAATGTCAGAGCCTCACATCCGATTTTGAAATCTCAACTCGCCATCCAAAAGTGAAATGTCTAGGTCCGGCGTCGCATTAACTCGATTACAAATTGCCTTTAACTTCAGGTCTTCTTTTTACCGTTGCTTTACCTCTTCTAGAATAGTTGATTGGACTACGATTGCTGCACAAAAGGGCATAGACCCCATATTCAGCTCCAGTCGTTCAGTATTCTCAAGAGATTGTAGTTGCTGTACAAGAAGACTATTCATGGTTCGCATAACCTTTCAACTCAAAGCGTCAGCTGCCACGTTCGCCTTCCCAGGGTGATACGGAATGTTGATGTCGTTATCCCTCATTAGCTCTAGCCAGCGTCTCTGTTTCAAGTTCAACTCCTTCTGCGTGAAGATGTACTTCAAACTTTGGTGATCGGTATACACGTTGCAGGGTACTCTATAGTGATAATGTCGCCAGATGTTAAGTGCGAACACCACAACTGCTAGCTCGAGATTGTGGATCGAATAATTCTTTTCGTGGATCTTCAATTGTCGTGAAGCGTAGGCGATGAATTTCTCATGCTGTATCAGTACACATCCCAATCCTTATCTCGACGCGTCACTGTAGATCGAGAATCTTTCTGTGCCTTCTGGTAGGGAAAGTACAGGTGCCGTTGTCAATATCTTTTTTAGCTCTTGGAAACTTTTTTCCCGTCTCTCATTTCAGATAAAAGGTTCTCCTTTTCGAGTTAGCTCCATTAGTAGTACCACAATTTTTGAGAAATCTTGTACAAATCGACGATAATATCTTGCGAGGCCTTAGAAACTTCGTATCTCCATTACTGTCGTAGGTGTTGACCAGTTCATGACAGCTTCTATCTTCTGGGGATCCACTGATATTCCGTTACTCCTGACCACATGCCCTAAAAATACCACTTCTTTAGCTAGAATTCACATTTCTTCAGCTTGGCGTACAACCTATGCTCTTTCAACGTGTGCAGCACCTTCCGTAAATGTTCCACGTGCTCGTCTTCACTTTTAGAGTAGATTAGGATATCGCCGATGAATAAAATCATGAACTCATCTAAGAATTCCCTAAACACTTAGTTCATGAGATCCATAAAAGATGCTAGCACATTAGTCACTCAAAACGGCATCACCAAGAACTCGTAATGTTCGTACCGCGTTTGGAAAGCTATCTTCTCGATATTCTCCTTCTTCACTTTCAACTAATGATACCCGGACCATAGGTCTATCTTGGAGAATACTGTCACACCTTGCAACTAGTCGAACAAGTCGTCGATCCGGGGTAAAGGATATCTATTTTTAATCGTGACCTTATTTAATTCCCGGTGGTCTATGTATAATCTCATCGTCCCGTCTTTCTTCTTCACAAACAGCGCTAGAGCTCTCCACGGCGATATACTGGGCCTAATAAAACCCTTAACTAATAATTACTGCAACTGAATTTTTAATTCTTTCAGTTCAGCTGGGGCCATACGATACGAAGTTTTAGAGATTGGTTGAGTCCTGAGTGCAACTTCTATAGAAAAATTAATTTCTCGATCTACAGGCATTCTCGGTAAGTCTTCAGGAAACACATTCGAAAACTCACAGATCACAGAAATCTCTGTCAATCTTGGACTCTTGGGCAATTTTTTCGTCACATTGCAGAGATAACCTTAACATCCTTTCATCAGGAGTTTCTGATCTTGGGCTACAGATATAAAAGATGGGGGTGAAGAAACTCTTTACCCCTCAAAATAAAATTCTCCGCGAGGGGTACGAAAATAGACACACTTTGATGTGCAGTCAATAACGACATGATTGGTCGCAAGCCAATCCATACCTAGGATCACGTCGAAATGTCCCATGTTCATAGGAATTAAATATGTCGACAGGCTAACATCTCCAAAAGTTACCTCGCAATTTCTATATACAGAGGAACAAATTATTGCTCTTCCCATGGGTAGAGATACCAAAAGTTCATAACTAAGAGGTTCCGGTGTTCTCGTTAGCTTTTTAGCAAATTTAGACGATACGAACGATTGTGTCGAACCGAAATCAAATGGTATGTAAGCAGGTGTGGAGCAAATAAACAGGTTACCTACGACCACCTATTCGGTGTTTTGGGGATCTCCTGGCACTAGCGCGAACATTCTTCCATGTCTTTGGTTGTTGTTATTGTTTCTTCGGGCTTCGTACGGTGGCTTCCCTGTATTTCCCGTTATCTGGCTTGTGTTCCCCCTGCCACTGTTGTTTACCGAGAGTCTTGAGCAATCCCTTCTGCTGTGTCCTTCGGCACCACACTAGAAGAATCTGTTGGTCGTCCTCCAGCAAACTCTGGAGTGCATCTTTTCGCACGTCGCGCAAGGAGACCGCTAATTTCCTCCACTTGTAGTTCCCGCATTGACCTTATTCAAACTCCCGCCTCCCAATCCTATAGTTTGGTGCTTTCAGTTCTTAAAGAACTTGTAACTCTCATTATTCTCCTGTTCTACCAGCATTGCTCAATCCATCACGTCAGCGTAGCTAGGCAACCTCAACAGGTGGATCATCTTTCTAATTTCTGGTCGTAACCCATCCTCGAACTTGCGGGCCTTCATGTGTTCAGTGTGAATCATATGCGGGGCATACTCCGCAAGATTCGTGAACTCTGCCTCATATTCAGAAACTATCATTCCCCCTCTCTGCTTGAGTTGTTGGAACTCAGTGCACTTGGTATCACGCAAAGACTGGGAAAAATACTTCTCTCGAAAATAACCTAAGAATTGTTCCCACTCCATTTTGCGGTTCGCTCTGTTTCTTCAGATTCCACCTCTCTAAGCTTCACCTTCCAATTGATAAGTGGTCAACGTCACTTTCTGAGCTTCTGTACATGGCACAACCCCGAAGATCTTTTCCATGGACGCAATCCATTTATTCGCTTTGATTGGGTCCAGCCCTCCTCAATAGGATGGTGGCTTCATATTCAAAAACTTTCATGTTGGGACCGTCAACATTGTTATGGTGCACCCCTAGCTTGGGTTAAGAAAAACTTTCATGGTGGGTTGTTATTGGGTTTAGGAGGAATCGAATCCGATTGTTGCCTAGCTTGGGTTAAGTCAAACATCATTTGGCGCATCTCGTTCATCTGTGCGCTCAGCTGCGCCATAAACTCGTCTATATTTTTGTTCATGGTCGATCTACGTGTTTTCACCACCGTAAGATTAGGATGATATACTCGACTTTCACCTAAATTCCTTTATTCATATAATAATAAAAGATATGCTTTACGGTGTAAACTTGTGTGATGAGAAAAATTAAAAACATTATAATGCATGCAATAATTCAAGCACTAATGTATGTCATATAAAAAAGCGTGCAAGAATTTTATGCACTGGGATTTAAATCGTAACCTGGCTTTGACACGACTTTTGTCACGACTCAGTTTAATATATGGCATTCGTAATCGGCCAGTGAGTCAAAATCTACAAAAAATCTCTTCTTTAAATTTTTTTTTCACCTTCTCATTTTGAATCTTGTCAACTTTATTTTCTTTTCAACATATATTTATACAACTTGGAATGAAAATAAAGTATTTATTGAAAGAAACTACTTTTTAAAAAAACATTATCAATAGATTATTTTTCAAAATGTATCGCAAGAGCAACTAATAAAATTAACATGCAATGATACTGGAATGTACTTCTAAGTACTTATTACAGAATTTAGAACTGTAGCATTTACAGCAATAGAAACTAAACATAATTTAAAACTTTTTTTATTCCAACAGCTGATTTCTCCATATAGTAAAGCGTCACCTGAAATGTTTCGACATTCATTAATACAACTAGTGTGAATTCAATGATATCTATACTTTTAATTATTGCATAATATGAATTCGATTGGGAGCGACTCCACATTTTATACGGTAGACATGATCATTCCTTATAATCACCTAGTCGTGGCCCTCGTCCTTATTGCCTCGTCTCGCTGGTACGATTATCGTTCCCCAACGGCCAGGATGCCGTTTAACCCATCATTCATTCATGTATCATTTTTATTCGTTTTCATTTCCATCATTCGTTTTTATTTTTATAATTTCTTTTTATTTTTTAACAATGTAACATATCAGGTATTCACGTAAAATAAAAACTAGTTTAGATATCAGAGATTTATCTGATCTAACAGAATCTTGTTTCAAAATGCACCAAATCTAGTGAACATGTTTAAACTTCAATTAGACAACTTTCTATATTTCGATTATTCTATTTTTCATACTCTATATGTATTTTTTTATAACACATAAAATTACATGCATTCTTTTATCAAAATATTTTTATCTTTTAAAATAACTATTTCGTAATAAGATTTTTTTCCCCAAAATTACATATAATTCATAATTTACAAAACCTAACTTTTATAATAATAATTATTAAAAACCTAGACTTAGTTAAACAAGTAAAAATATTAATCTTGGTTTAAAAAATTTACTTTCTTACAAATTTAACTAAAACTCCGAAAATTTTCATAACTTTGCTATTAAATAAAACTATAGAATTTTTTTATGAATTGTTTATTTTCTTTTATTAGCTTAGCACAAGATATAAATTTTAGCAAACATAAAAGTCTAACTTCTTAAATTAAAATCATAAGAAAACATTTGTTTTCATTTAAAATATTTAGGCTTAGTATCTTTAGAATTTGTTTCACATAGAAATACATATAATATTAAACTTTTTTTTTAGTTCTATCTATTTACTATATTTATTCATTTTTTTCATTCTTTTAAATTTAAATTAAATAAAATAAAACATCATAAACAATTAATTAAACCAAAAGCCCCCAAATGGAAGCTAATTAACACAAAGAAACCCATCAACAGTGGCCATGCATGCCCGACGTGCATGTGCCGGCTTCCGAGTTGATTTTTTCACTTAACTTTAGGACACGTGTTCGGACAATTCGAACATCGGTTTCAATCGCTGTTTGTGGCTACGCGTAAGCGGTCATGAGGTGAATCTAACAAAACTTACGGTGGTCAGATCAGAGGTCCGGGGTGATGGTGACGATTGTCTAAAGTTGGCTAAAAAAGTTATTTTCTTCACATAAAATCATAAAATGTAAATTTTCGATTCAAGTTCGCCGGAAGAGTTTTTGGTGATCGACATTGTTGACTAGCGGTGTTAGGTTGTCAAAAGGTTAGACCCAAGGGTGTCGAGTGGCGGTGGGTGGTAGCAGAAACTGTGCGCAACAGTAACATGAAATTTTGGCGCATATGAAGGTGTGTAATTAGTAGGCTGCATGGGAGGTTTTTGGCAGTGCCGGAGGCACCGGTGGTGGTCGTCAGTGGCCTACGATGGTGCTGGTGGTGTCCGTTCAGAACTTATCAAAGAAAAAACATGATAACATAGAGCATCTGGTGAGAGATGGAAAGGGAGAAACTCACCGTGGGGGAAGAGAGGGAGAATGTGGTGGCCGGTGGTCGATGTCAGCGTCGATGGCACTGATTGGCAGTTACAGCGCCGGTGATGGCCGGCGGTGACGTCGCCGACGATGAGGGGCAGAGGCGTTGGGGCTGCGGCTCCTCTGCTTTTTTTTCCTCTCTCAACTCTTTCTCTGCTTCTCTCACATCCACTCAATTCTTTCCTCGAGATCCCGAGACCCGCGAGACCCCGATCTCTTGGACCCACTAGACCTCGAAATCCAAGACTCCCAAACCCTTGGGATCCTCGAACCACCAAGACCCTTGGGACACCGAGACCCCGGGACCTCTAGACCCATGGGACCCTCTGGACCCTCGAGACTTCTGGATCCCAGGGAACCTCGGACCCCTAGGACCCACAGACCTCAAACCTTCGAGACCCCGTACACTTGGTACGTTGGACCCCTGGACCTCGAGACCTCTGAACTCTCGGATCCCAAACCCTGGATCCTTGGACCCTCGTGACCCCCGTGACCCCCGTGACCCTCGAACCCCTAGATCCTAGAATCCCCAAACCCTCAGGAACTCGGACCCTCGGATCTTAGGACGCTTGGACTCTTGGAACCTCGGGACCTTCGGATCCTAGACCCTCGGGACCTTGGACCCCTAGACTTCAGGACCCTCGGGACCTCGAACCCAGGACCCTAGGATCCCCGGGACTTTAAGGACCCCCAGACTCTAGAACCGCATACCCTAGTACCCTTGGGATCCCAGACTCAATACCCCCGGTCCCTAGGGTCCTGGGACTCTAAGACCCTAGGACTCTCGGACTCCGGGACTTGTGGACCCTTAGGATCTCTTGATTCTTGAGACCTCGAACTCCTGAATCTTGGGACCCCTAAAAAAAAATGCGTTTGGTTGTTAAAGTTGAGAGTTATTTATCATTGCATCAAATTCTGTGACAGAGAGAGAAAAGTGAAAACAATTTTAAATCATTTTCAAAAATTTTAGTTTTTATGTCCTTTTTTATCTCAATTTTTTTAAAAATAACCTTTTTATAAAAATAAAAATTGCAACCAAACAGGCCATAATTTTCGAAACAAAGAAAAGTGTATTACAACTCAATTTAGAGGGCCCAAGACGTTTGGAATTCAAGAGAGGACTCAAAGTCTTAACAACATAGACATGCACACATCACATGGGAGAAGAGCCTCCCCCACCACCTCTACCGTAACGCCATCTCTTCCTCCTCTACATCAATTAGGGCTTCTCTTTTTCTCTCCATAGCCGCGCACTATGACGTTCTTTCAACTTCTGAATTCTCTCTTCTAGAATTGAATTTGGTTATTATTTATGGGATTCAATTTGGTTTATCTAGTTTGGTTGTTTTTTTGAACTTGATTTGAGGGTTTGTGGAGGGTAGAGATGGAAGAGAGTTTATTGTGTCAGTGGAGCGGGATTCGATCGGTTCTTGCCATTCTTCAGTGGTGGGGTTTCAACGTTACTGTTATTATCATGAACAAATGGATCTTTCAGGTTTGTTTCTTCTCTTCTGATTCTTCACAGCTCCGTCTCTATCCTCGTTTGGGCTAAATTCTGAGTGTTTTGCTTAAATTTTTTTATTTCCTTTTGACATGTTTTTTGATCAGTTGGCTAAAATTATGTACTTCAGTTTTTTATTTTTTTATTTTTTGTGGATTTGTTTCATATTTGGCAATTTTTGATCTTTGGGGATTCTCTCGGTTAGAAGAATTTTAAAAGTTATAAAATTTTTTTAATCAAAAATAAAAAAAGTTCAATAAATATGAAAATAAGGAGCATAAAGCTAATTTTGGCTTGCTTTTATTTTTTGTGATTTTTCTTCATATTTTTGTCAAATTTTGGTTTCTTTTGATAAGAGGAGTTTTGACCAAACAATAATTTTTTTTTATTAAAGATGAAATAAACAATTATTCAAAAATAAATATGTTAATATACGCAGCTATATATTTATGTACTGAAAAGCAGCTATTTTATAATAAATTTACAATTTTATCTCTTTAACTAATTAAGGATGTGACAGTTAATTTGTGGGTGTGGGTAATTTTGAAAATAAGAATGATGTGACAGGGCTTTAAAGTTCCTGGTTCCCTTTATATATAGTATTATATAGTATTATAGTATTTATTTATTTATATATAGTATAGATGTATCTTGTTTTTGCTCCCGTTCAAGCATTCTCGAATGTGCATTTAATGGGGTTGCTTAATTTTTGTTAACTCTTTGTGGGTATGTTTGATCTTTGTGTTTACTACTTGATTGTTGCTTTTTAATTTTACTGAATATCTTTTTCTCATTTAAAATTTTTAATGTGATTTTGGACACCGAAAAGGATGTGCTTGTGGTGATAATTTTGGAAGTGCTAGTGGTGTATCCTGAGTGCTGTGCTGTCACTTATTTTTATTTTTTTAAGAAAATTTTGCATTCCC
>JAOTRH010212976.1:0-10814 GCA_034768845.1 Heliamphora exappendiculata | reverse complement strand
CTAATAAAATAATTTTTTATTGATTTTCATCTTTAATGAATTATTTTACTTTTTAATTTAATTTTTTATTTTAAAATATTTTTCTTGAGACGGTTTAAAGAATAAGAAATTTGACCAAAGAAATTTAAAAACCAATCCAAACGGCTAAAAGTAATTTTCTAATTTCTTTAACAATATAAACAATCTATTCCATGTCTTTATATTTTTAATAAAAAAATTAAATTAAATTTTTATTTAAAAAAGCAAGAGGCCTAAGCCAAATTAATACCTTATGGCGTAGTTTGCTAAGCATTATAGGACTAGAAATTAGACTAATAATACTGTGAATCCCCTAATATAATGTTTGATTTTAACTATTAGTTTACTTGGACTATCAATCCCGCATTTTGATAAGATTAACAAACCCACATAAAAAATAAGTATTACCAATCCAATCTAACTGGATTAGAGCTTCAATTATCACATTGTCCCCTCCAAATGTAAAGAGTTTCCTACAAAAAAATTCTAAGTGTTCCTCACAAGGCTCCAGTCTTATATCTCTCTCATCTTCTTTTTTTTTTTTTTTTTGGGTGCTAAAAAACATGAAGGGAAATAGCATAAGAAAAGTATGCCAAAGGAAATTGCTGATTACTTGAACATAGTTGTGAATTTAAACAAATATCTTTCTAAGTTTTAAAAATACGAAATTTTTATTTTTGTTTTTTTGTTTTTTTATTTTTAATTATAAATTTTTAATTTTAAAATTGTTCGAATGAGTGAATTTAAGATTTTGAAAAATTTTAATAAAAAATTAACATAGTAAAAATATGTTAGTTCCAGGCAACCCAATATGGGAGTGAATTGGATCTTTAAAAGATAATAACAATTTTAAATTTTTTTTTTAAAATCTTTTAATATTGCAAATAAATATAGCAAATATACATAAGGAATAAAAAAATGCAAATATAAAAAATGTTAGGGATATAAAAAATAAACCAGACACCAAAATTTATAGTGGTTAGATTTCTTCTAAACCTACGTCCACTACTCAAGACTCCTTTTGAGAATTTCACTAATTTAGAATGCATATGAGTGCATTCAAAATCTTTTACAACTACAAGACGATCTCCTGAAAAACACACCTCTATTTTTCTTCTAATATCTTGAGTTCTTTTTTTATGAGATTTACCCACTCACTCAAAGGATAAAGGGTGAATCATCCTTAGATACAATAAATGGGATAATTTAATGAGTATCACCCACTCTCTTTATAGAAATAATTGAAAATAAGTAAAAAGTAAAGAGATGAGATATAAGAGTTGGAGTTATGAACAATAAATAAAAGCTTGAAGGGTTTTAACTTTGAATAAAGTAATACAACAGTAATTATAGGTCTCTAAATGTTTTAAATACTGACTAACTCTTTATATAAGTTCTTGAGATTTTATGACCGTTAGAAGTAAGTGAGGACATTTAATGCTAAAAATCTAACTATTGAATTCTACCGCATATTTTGAATTCCTACGCAGGTGTCGACACATTTACTTTAAGGTCGACACAAAACGTCTAGGGCAAAGTTCTTCAAGTGATTGGGTCAACTTAGATCTTCTGTGGTGTCGACACGATTTCTGAATTATTCTCACAAACAAAATGGTGTCGACACTAATGGTTTTTATGTCGACTCAATTAGTATTTCAGCTTTTCGGAGGGAGTGGCGTCGTGATTTTGGGGTTTTTTAGTTCAAAAATAAGGGGATTGAAAAGGTGTTTAGAAAATATTATAACACCTTGAAATCTAAATTTTAAAATTTCATTTTTATTAAAATTGGAGTCGCCATTTGGTTTTTGAGAAAAAAAAATAAAAACAAAAATGACTACTGATCTTTAAAAAGTTAACAAGAGAAAAAGGGTTTGGAGGTTAAGGTACAAATCAGGGAAGATGTTAGACAGCTCGTTCGCCCAACCGTAAGATTAATCTCTACTAATCATCATTGGTTTTTAATAAGATTTCTCAAATGCATGCAAATACAGAAAATGGAGAAGAAAAAAGAACATTCAAAATCAAATACGAAAATTACATAGCATATGTATATAAAACATCGAAACAAAGCAAATAAGAAAAGAAAATATTAAGTCCTACGGCATGTAATTTCTAACTAAATGATACATGAAACAAATTCGCATACGAAAATACCAAAAAGAATGAAAAAAACATGCTAAATGTAACTAAAATAATAATGCTAAAATGGATAAACAATCTAAGGGCTTTTTTTAAAAAAGAAAAAATACTAAAAATTAAGAAATTAAAATTAATACTATTTGAAGACATTATTTGAAAATTAAACTAACAAGTCTAAACTAAAAAAAATTAAACTAAACTAATAAGCTTAAACTAAGAGATTAGAAAATAAACATAAGAAAATTAAACTAATCATTAAAAGATTTGAAAAGAAAAGAAAAGGAAAAGAAAAAAAAAACAAAATATTATTAAAAAAGACAAAATTAATATTAAAAAAAAATACGAATAACAACAATTACATAGCGATATAATAGTCGTTATCTAAGAAATACAAAATATGAGTGTAATATTGATCATTACAACCATATATATGTAAGTACTTGAATTATAGCAATAATAACACCATTAATCGCATTATCAATTATGTTAGCACTGATTTTAATAAATTTCTAAAGGTAACAATGTGCTAAGTGTGTAATGTAAACAAAATTATAACTAAGAAATTAATAAGAAATATTCAAACTAGGCACATTGTATTAAACTCATGCTTACAATCCCATAAAAGAAATTTGCAACTAACCATAGATTTGAATGAGATAATGAGAATTGAAATTAAAGTTAACCCAATCACTCAAAGAAAGAAAGAAAAAATTGAGGTAAAAAGACCGAGGATCCAAACAGAATACTTAGATCGCTATAACCTAAGTGAAGCCTCAAGTCAAGGAGATGTGCTTCAACAATCTAATCCTCAATCAATGATCCAATCTAGTGTAAGGGCGAGTCAAGAATTTAGCAGGGTTTCGGTATTTGATGATCAAACTCTCGACACTTCAGCAGGATTTCGGTGTCAAGGCTCGTACTTACTCACTGCTCTGACAGAGTTTCTCTCACTAAAATTTTGTACTGAAAACGTACCAAGGGGTACGGTATTTATAGAATTCTTCAACCAATGAAATGTTGACACGTTTTGGGACACGTCAGGACATTTGGAGTTGGCAATCGCGGGTATGAATATTTTCAAGAGGTTCTACTGGCAGTCGCCACAATGGAGTTGGCGACCACATGGTTCAATGTGGTGGTCGTTGCTTCTGGCTAGGGTTTTCAAGAGGTTCTAATGGCGGGCGCCACAATGAACATGGCAGCCCTAAGGTTCCAACATGGTAGTTCAATAATGATTTCAATGGGTTGAAGGTTTTGATCATTGGGTTCAAATACCGAGTTTGGATTATTTTTCGAAAATCATACTAAAGCATCATTCCAATTGCTTTCATCATCGAATTCACTTGGATCAATATAAGATTAAGCGTGATCAAATTAGGGTGTCTACAGAGGGGCCTTTTGTGTTGACTTATTTTGTTTTTGGTGTCAATACTAAAAAGTGCAAGAACCCTCGGTGAATTTGTGTCGATTCAATTGGTCTTTTGTGTCGACTCAAAATTTCTTCAGGTGGGCTCGGTAATTTTGTGTCGACTCTTCTTTAATTTGTGTCGATTCACAAAATCTGCAGGCGGCCACAGTACTTTTGTGTCGACTCATTTGCAATTTGTGTCGACTCAAAATTCTGGATAATTAAAGTAAAGAAACACTTTAGTGTCGACTCAAACCTAGTTTGTGTCGACTCTTTTTGAGTACAGACAGACTCGGTTCTTTTGTATCGACTCAAATTTCATTTGTGTCTGCTCAAAGTCTTGATACTTGAAACATCTTCAACGAATATGTTAGGGTGCCAACTCATTTGCTCAAAAGTGTTGAAACACCTTCATGTATCTTTAACTTTAAAGTGTTGACTCAAAAATCAATTAGGGTCAATATAAAATATTTTTTTTCAAGAATACTTAAATGTCAATTCATTTGAGAGATAAGTCATCTCATATGGGTTAAAGTTGTCAACTCATTTATCATTTTGTGTCAGCACTATTTTTTTAAAAATGTTAAATATTATCCTTTTAAATCAATTTATTCTTAAAAATAATTCATAAAAATTATCAAAATCTAAATAAAAAATCTTTGGGCTAACAAAATAAATAATATAAAGTTTAATTTATTAACTTATTTAACTTAATTTAAAAAAATAACTTATTTAAAATAATAAAAAACATATTTATTAATTTTTTACTACAAAGGTAATTTTAAAAATTAACAAATATAATCTTATCTCATATTATCCAATTTCATCCAAAATAAACATAAATTTATATAATTCATTATACAATACTACCCAAATTAAATACAAATTAACTAATACTACCTTATTTTAAAATTTTATATTAATATCATCTCGCTATTAAATTCACTTAATCCATACAAGATATCAAATGAGCTTATGGTTAAATCAACTTTTGGTATCTTACCTTACTTAGGGTCAATGTCAAATATATATCATCACTTGTAATAATTGAACTTCTACGTGCATGCACACGTGCGTGCAGATATAAGCAAGAGAAAAATATAAAAAGAAAAGTGAGATAAATTAAATAATTACAAAATTTTAACTTAAAAAATTGAAATGTTTTATAAAATAAGTTAAATACTTAATTTTTATCCTAATGTAAATTTGTATTTAAAGTTAAACACTCTCTTTGCTTGTAGCAACTAAGTTTATAATAAAAAATAAAATCTATAAATAATAAAATATAACTAGTAAAAATTGAGCATCAATAAATAAAATAGTGTGTATGTACCTCTTATAGAATGAGTGCGATATTTATAGTAATTCCTAAATAGGCTTTGGTGGAAAAGTGACAATACTCTATACTCATTTCAGTATAAATTGCTTTTATCTTTTTAGGATCTATCCAAGGCTATTTCTTTTGAGACAACGAATTGTTAAGTTATTTGATAATATCAGCTGTCATTAACGCAGATGTCTACGAATATGTCATTACCATTAATGTTCGGACGTTCTAACATCTTAAATATTCTTTGATCTCGGTTATATTGATCACCATTGTGTAGTTCGAGACTAATAGGTTGGCCTGATCGAACATTGAGATTTCATAGCGGGCTTTCTTGTCATCTTGGTCTTTTAGTTTGTTGGATCTTGATTTGAATTATGAGCTGGCCTGTAAATGTTTGGACTTTAATACTTTATAGTAGAAGTTGTGATTGTTTAAAAATATTATAACAAATTATTAAAATTAATAGTGAAAAGTTAAAAAATAACTTAAAAACCTAAGTCACACATCTGGTTATTTTTTAATATTAACACAATTTTTTATTATTAGGAGTATAATTGACTTTTAAATTGTATTATAATAATTTTATTAAAAAAAAGTTAATGTGTTTTAGAATATGTATAAATTTATTTTTTAGAAATAAAAAAAATTATTAAATTTTTAGGCATACGAAATTTTATTGCTTAAATGCTCTTTTTTTTTTCCGTGAGAAAACTTACTTTTTATTGAAACCAAATACATACTAAAAAGTTAAAAAATTAAAAAATATGTCAATAAATCAATTTTTTTCTTCATATTTTTATCTTTCATATAATTTCTTTTAACTTTTTGGTGGTGTTTATAAACTTGTAGTTTATAAATTTAAGAATAAATTACATTTCCCTTCTTTAAAATTTAAATTTATTACAAAATTTTCTTTTTTTGTGATCTTTGAAATTCCTCTGCCCTCCTGTTTTTCTGTTTCAATTTTTCCCTCTCTCTTTAACCTCCATTAACGAAATTAACGAAAATGACTTACATAAGCATAAAAACTTATTTGATCTGCCAATTTTACTCTTTCTTAATGAAACCAGAGATAAATACTGTGAATCAGTTCGTTCTCCAACATGAGGTTCCGAGAGAGACATCAGATATATAAACATATAATACATGTGTATATACGATGCTGAGATAAAAAAAAACAGGAACTCTAAAGCTTCTAACACAGAAGCTTCAAGGAAGAAGAAGCAGGGGAGGGCGTGACAGCACCGGCCCCCTTCTCCCTCCACCGCGCAATCATCGGCCACCGGTCCCTCTTCCACCGGTGACACTGTCGCTACACCGGAGCCACCCTGGGCCGGCGACCCGCCGGACCCTTTCTCTCTCTCTCTCGACCTGCTCTCTTCTCTCTCTCATCTCTATCTTCATATTATATATGTATATCACTCTTTTGATTTTGATTTTCTCGTATCTCTTTTGATTTATATCCAAACAATACAATTTAAACAATTATGCACAACCAAACAAGGCCTTTCATCTTCCTCACTGCGAGAAAATGATGAAATTCAGATCGATTCATTAACCAACACAGCAACATAAGCTGAACAAGAAATTACATTATTTATATGAAATAATTGCAAGATTATACCTGGCACTTTTGAGAGAACTAGAAATCTAGAACTAATAAATGTTACTCTAATTTAGACATTTCTCCCATATTTTGACCTCTCCCAATCTCCTGAATCCAACTGTTTACGTAAATAAATTGCTCGCTCTTAAACATAAGAATTGGATAGAGCTCGTACAGAAAGAGATAGAAAAAAAGAAATAGTGAGAAAAAAATGAAAAACAATAGTACCAATATAAAAGATGCATATATAGGTGTGTGTGTGTGTGTGTGTGTGTGTGTGTGTGAATTCTGTTTATAAAATGATCAAGAGTTTTGTTCGCACCAAAATCGGATGAACAAAATCAGTTTTAGGGTTTGAAATTGATCTGATGAACAAAATCAATTTCAAGGTTTTGTAATCAAATTCTCGGCTCTCAAGCATCATGAAGAAACCAGGAATGCTAGCCGCATCGTTGGTAGCCGCAGCTTCAACTCCCCCGTCTCCAATTTGGTCTCCGAAGCTTCATCGATCAAACTAGGTTTCTTCCCTTTGTCCCTTTTCCTCGTCTTCCACTCGATGTTATCAACTGAACCAATTTTTCTTTTAAAAAGAGGAAGTAGAAACTGGCGTTTCCCAAATTTTCTTTTAAAAAGAGGAAGCAAAAACTACGATTCTTCAAAAAGGAGATTCGGTGAAGAAGAAGGAGATGAGTTATTTTGACATTCTTCCGGAATTGATGTTCATTTGGGTTTGTTGATCACAACACATGCTTGATTTTGCGTACCGTGTGTATATTGATGTTCATTTGGTTTTCTGGATCGCAGTGTGTTAATTTGCTTACTGTTATTTATATATAAGATGAGCTAATTTTATCCGTAGAAGTTAAGGGATAAAATTGTAAAAATACATCTGCGGTTAACGCCGTGTAACTGAGAAGACTTGACGAGGGATGTTATTGTAATTTTAGAAATGTTAGGAGAAATTTTTATATTTTTATTTAATTTAAAGAGAAATAAATGTAATTTATTTTAAATTTAAATTTGTAATAAAAATTATAAATATTTTATAAAAATTATAATTTATAATTGAAATAAAAAATAATAATTTATAATAAAAATTAGGAGTGTTTAGTAAAATTATTGTTAATAATTTTTAATTTTTTATTATTAATTTTAATTATAAATTATAAATTTTTTAAAATACCTATAATTTTTATTTTAACTTACTATTATTTAATTTTTATTTTAATAAAAAATTAAAATTTTTATTAAATATTAATAAATTTTAATATAATTTTAAAATTTATAAATTTCTACCAATACTTTTATCAAATAATTTATTATATATATTTAAAATAAATTATAACTTATAATTAAAAAAACTAAAAGCAAGCTTTGCCAGACGCACTCCTTGGCAACAAAATCAACCGCTCAGATTTCTTGACGGAGCAGGCTTTTCCTGAGAAGCACTGCAATGGCGGCAGAGTTGCCAAATGAAATAATCATTCCCTGCACGTGCGCAGCTTTAAATTCCGAGCCATCTCTCCCCCCTCTCGAGTTGGGAAACGTGCTGCGCAGCACAATATTTCATTTTAATTAGAATAAATTTTCAAATAAAATTTTGTAAGTAAATTAGTTCATCACGTAAATTTCGTTAATTTAATATTTATATAAACAATTATGATGGATACGATATCTATAATTAAATAAATTTTTTAATATTATTTTATAAATAAATAAATAAAAATTATAATTTTTAAAAAATACATTAAATAAATATTATTTAATCACTTAATTATATATATCAAATCAACTTAAATTATTAAATAAATAATAAATTCAATAAATTATATATAATAAATAAATTCGATCGTAACTATTTATTTACAAACTTAACCCAATCAAAATGCACCACCGTACAGTTATTTTTAGAGGCAGGACGGTCTGGGCCCCTCTCCCTCGCCTTTTTCTCAATTCTCGGTGAAAATTATTCCTTGCTTTGTCTCTGACAATTTATCTTTCCCTCTCGACCACTTAGCTTTATGTTTCGTCTAGTTTATATTCTTTTTAGATTTTTTAATTTTTTATAAAAAATATATTAAAAAATTAATTAATTATAGTAACAGCCTAAATAAATAAGTTTTTTAAAAAATTTTTAAGTAAATTTAAAAAAAAAAAAGCTAAATCAAACATAATCTTAATAATGAGGTGTTTGAGAATATTACTGCAAGTAGTTTTTAATTTTATGCTATTAATTTTAATTATAAATTATAAACTTTTTTAAAATTTTACAATTTTTACTATAATTTATAACTATTTTTTCTTCTATTTCAACTACAAGCTATTATTTTTATTAAATACTCACAACTTATATTACAAATTACAATTTATAGGTTACCAACAATACTTTTGCCAAACATCATCAATAAGTTTAAAAATACTACTTATCCAAAAAATATTTTATAGTTCATTGTTTGGGATAAATGCTTGTTTACTTATTTGATTTTGTTTATTTTTATTTTTAATAAAAAAAATTTATCATTTAGTCAAATTATTATATTTTTGACTCATCTTATCGAGACGAGCTGAAAAAAGAAGTTTTTTTATATTAAAATAAAAAAAAATAAAAAAAGACAAAAATAAACAAAAATAAACTAACAAGTCAAAATTTATATTGCTTATTTTCGTCTTTAATTGAATTTTTTCATCTATTGATTAAAAATTTTTATTTTTTAAATTTATCATATCAAGACGATTTGAAAAAGTAAAATTAAGTCAAAAATTCCACATATACACGTATTAATTTATATATTATGTTAAGTCTAATTTTATGATCGGGACATATCAATGAGTAATTATTTCATAGTTTCGGAACACTATATGATATTATTTATATAATGCTCTTATTTAATGACATAGCATAAAATATTTTAGATAGAATAACATGAGTCTACTTTTGTTAGATAACTAAGAGATAAAAATAATTTACTTAAGGTGTATTAAATATTTTTATTTGTCAAAAATACCATATATCACATTTACATAGTAATCTAGGATTATCTATTAATTTGCGATATTAACTCATTTTTGTTGGGTGAATAAAAAATAAAAAGTAATATATATAAACCATGTTTGATAGGCATTATAGGTTGGATGGAATTTAAGATTAGTGTATGGATTAGTAAAGAGGTGGATTAGTATTGAAATTGTAGTAGTTTTTTTTTATGTTTAATTTAGATAGAATTAAATATTAAACTAGATAAAATTATATTTAATTTGAATGAAATTGAATAAAGTGGCTTGGATATGATTACACTTGTTAATTTCAAATATTATCTTTATGCATCAACCATACGACTGATTCCACTTAGGCTAATCCGTTGAAACTACCGATAGCTTAATCGGCCATTTGTCCAAGTACCCCTTGCTAGCCGATTAATGCTATTGGTAATTTAATCGGCTAGCTAGTTAAAATTGCTATTTAGCATAGCTTCGGAGAAGAAGCTGCCGACAGCCTAACATGGGCTTGTTGAAACTATCATTTAGCATAAGTCCAAAAAAAAATGATTTCAAGAATAGATAAAGGTAACGATGGTATTCATCTTTTAATTCAGGTGAACTAAATTAGAAATAACAAGTTGAGGTGGGCATTATTAATTGGTTGTTTTCGTGGAGTTGATAATTAATTCAATTAGACTACAAATTCGATCTATTTGTAGAAGCAAACAAAGAATCATTGGGTCTGCGAATTGGTAATTCAATTTAAAGTTTTATAATGATCATCAAATAGGAATATAATGTATCATTGACTACGAAATACTTCGTTATTTAGTTTTTTTCTCTAGTCAAATCACTAATTATATTAATTTAATTAGTTATTTTTTATTTCACTTTTTATTAACACTAGTTATTTTAGCTATCTTTTTTAAAAATAATATTGTATTAAAATAATATTATATTTTATCTTTTATTATTAGTTTTTTATTTTCTATTATTATTTTATTTTAAAAATCATTATATTTTCTCAATAGTTATATATTTTCACTTATTTAATATTTATTTCAAGACTAAAAAAAAAAAAAAAAAAGGCACTGTCGTTGTCTTCCTCAAAGAGGTATACTGTGAGAGAGGGAGAAAAGGAAGAGAGATTTCGAGAGAGTTAAAGTTGGATGAGGGTCCACTGCACCGGAAGAGGGCCCCGGCTTAAGTCATTGTAAGAGTATTTTGGATTTTAATTTAAAATTTAAAATTTAATTAAAATTATTTATTATTTTATATTTAATAAATAATTAATATATAAAAAATTAGATTAATTGAATATTGTTATTTATAAG
>JAOTRH010212965.1:0-10814 GCA_034768845.1 Heliamphora exappendiculata | reverse complement strand
GTGAAAGCAGCCCACGTCTCATCCACAGTGGTCTTAGCGAACTTCCACCACTCTCTAGCATCTTCCCGCAGTTGGAATGCCGCTAACTTCACAGGCAAGGCATCCTCCTCGATGTCTAGAGTATCGAAGATGGTTATGGTCACTTCCAACCACTAAGTAGCCACCCTTGGGTCTGGCTCCCCAGAAAAGGTCAGAGGATCCAACCTTCGAAACTCCCTCATAGCCACAGAAGCCCTTGGCTCAGGAACCCATACACTTGCCCTGGTCGCTTCTACCATAGCTCGAATAGTAGCAAGCATCTCCTGGACAACGTCAGCACCGCCTACTTGTTCATGTGGGGCATGAACGTCTCCCTCCTCTAGAACCTGAACATAAGCACGACCTCAGCCACGACCCCGTCCCTACACTCCCCCGCATGGACATAATTCTATATAAAGCAAGATAACATGATAAGGTTAAGCTTTCCTATAACATGTTACTACGTAACATAAACACATAATCATGCTGTCACGTAGCCAAGTAAGGTTATGCAAACACATCTCACATACCGAGGAGAACTAACAAGACAGACTCATCCATTTGGATAACCTATTAAGATTCCCTGCTAGAAAACACATCGGCCAAATGCGTTTCTAACTTGGCTTCCAAATCTGTTATTCTAAACGCCTTAAGACAAGATTTATCAATCCTAAGATTCAACCTCCATACCCACATATACACAACGATCATGCTCAAAAAGCTATTAACATGGTATAAACCAGCGTTTAAACACATGCAAGCAAGCATACACAATCAACTCACCAGGTGTTAAACCCTCTTCCCATGGCTCTTAGGTATTCGAACCCAAAACTCTGATTCTAAGTTGTCACGCTCCAAAATCCAGGGTCATGTGAAAATCCACCAAACACCAGTTTTATGAAAATATAGGATTTCATATATTTAAATATGCCTGTTGAAACCAATGGAAAACCCAACAAAAGATATCTCTCGTAAATAAATGACATACAGTTCCAACATGCATACAGTATATCGCCTTATGGCGTACAAAACTTGCCTTCAAGAACAGGCATACCAAAAAGGAAAACTACACAGCATTCCATCATCCGTTAGCACGGGCATCATTAGATCTACACAAGATCATCTTCCGCATCATCACTTGAAAAAGATTTTATACAGAAAATTCCACCCGTGAGCCGAAGCCCAATAGAAACAGACAATAAAACTGTAAAGCATGAAATATGCAATCATATAGAGTAGGAGCGAACTCAACCACTAACCCAAAAGGTTTTCCATTCAAAACCCACAAGTTTTCCCATCAAACTACACCAGCCTCCCAAAACGATTTTCATTAACGTAAAACCCATGTTTTCATCCTTCAAACTATGTGTTGCAAATAGTGCAAATAAACCACCACAGTTAAGGAAAAACAATAATCAAAACATTGTTTCCTCACCGAATGTACCATCATGAAAAAAGAAGAATATGATCCTATGTACCGACTCCATCACACGACAGAGGTAACAACGATAGACCCCTGTCCAGTATCTAATTCCCATACATCATGGGACCGGTAAGATACACACAAGTTTTATACGGAGCACCATAACATAATCACTCAATTTACGGGCGACAACCCGAGGGTATAGAGCACCCAACTCAATTTACGGGGACTAACCCGAAGGTACAGGGCACCTACACTGCGCACATTTTCAGACTTACACCGAGGGCAACTCGTGCCAAATATCTATAATCCCGGTACATCTAGATAATCTTTTAAAAATCGAACCGTAACTCAACTACGAAAAACATTTCACAAATGTACATTATACATGTATATACAGATCTATCCATTAACATGGAGATCAACAAACCATTTTTTAAATATTTTTTTCATTTTCAACAAAACATTTCAAAACCTGAAACTCAACTTCAAAGGCGAGCTCCAAACCTCCAAAACATAAAATGTTGAGACTTCTGCCAAAAACCAATATTTTTCACCGTTTTCAAAAAAACTATTTGAAAATCACACTACCACATGTCATACAGTACTATAAGTAAAGAAAAGCGAACGACATGCTTTATATTAGAAAAATAAGGCTTAAACTGAAAATATGACATTTGATACATTTTTTACCTGGTGAAAACACATAAATACATATAACATCCTCATAACAGCAGTAGGTCTAGAATCTCACCTCGTTGGGTTAAAACCCGACGCCTCAAAAATTGAACCACATCGGAACGAGAATGTGACCGGATGAGCGCGAAGCTAACAGCGTAGATAGCAAGGATCCGCAAGCTGATCGTGGAAAACTAGGCTCGGACGGGTCAAATATGTAGAGAGAAGGCAGAGAGAATGAGAAAAAGAATGCTTTCCCAAACATTTCAGCCCCTAGAATACATATAGGCTCGTTAAAAAAACAGTTCAGTCGACTGAAGAGGCCACTTCAGTCGACTGAAACTTCTTGAAAAATGTAAACCGCCACAGTTCAGTTGACCGAACCCCCTGGTTCAGTCGACCAAACTCAAGAAAAATAGTTCAGTCGATGGAACATAGCCGTCCAGTCGACCGAACTCCAGGGTTTGAGCCTACTAGTTTTTTGTCTCGATTTTGCATTCTAAGGCCAACCAAGCAAGCCTAAACAAGATCCGAGAAAGCATAAAACACATCTACATGTTGTTCTACAATGCCAAAACATAAACTATGCATCAGTGATATACATAACTTGAAGGAAAAACGCGTCAACATTTATATATATCAAAAACAAAGCGGTGCAGGGTCTCACATTTCAAGCCTCGTTTGTGTTCTTTCTTACCTAGGAGGAGTTCTTGGAGCACGTATATTAGCTTTGAGGTATCGTATTCTCACCTCCGAGAGGCTATTCAAGGTGGATATTCACACGAGGTAACCTTAGGATCCCACGACTCTTTTTAAACCCTCATTTTTTTCCCTGAGGGTGTCGTGAATAAGGTTTCCATTGTTTTGTTGCTTGTTTACCAATCATTTCAATGCAAATAGTTATTTCTTTCAAGTTTTCATCATTAGAAATATCTTCATAGCCTTCTGTTTCGTGTATTTCAATTTGTTTATATCCTGTTTCAATGCTGATAAGCACACTGGACACATCAGAAACTTACTGAGAATCTAGAATATAACGGCCATCACTATCCTATATCACGGCCATATGTTCTGTTAAACCCATAGTGACGGTTGTGTCCTTTTCATAAGAGCCGCCACATTTATGCTTTTTTATGTGAACGGCCGTAGCATTTTGTTGTTATGACCATGACATTGTTTTAGGGCCAGAAGTGCTAAAACCCTTTTCAACCTTCTCTGTTATATGTTTATTTCAAGTTTGTACATCCTCTTTTTTATTCTGTTTAGTATTTTTTCTTTTTGTACTTTTATCTATATTTCTGTTGGGTAATGGATGGTAGATCTGGTCTAGATCTAATGGGTCATGGTTTCCATCCTATATACTTCCATATCTACATATTTTGAGGTTATATTAATGTTATGGCCACCGTCTTTTTCTAGATATTTGTCACGGCCGTCATCCCCTTTGTTACGATCGTGTAGTTTTTGAGAGATCAGTAACATGTAAATGTGTTTTAAGTTCTTTAGTATTTATTTTTGACATCCAGTATATTCTATTTAGTGTTATTGCAAGCATAGAGGATGAAGGATTGTAGATCTAGCCTAAGACCAATAGATTATGGTCTCTATCTTGCATATCCTATCCATTTAAGCATGTTTCAAGCCTTGTCCAATGCATATCCCCCTTTTGTACCTCCTAAAAATCATAGCCGCGACATTTATTTGTTACAGCCGTGAGATATTTTTATTATGTTCCTCGTGGAAACCCTATTTAAGTCATGACCGCCTAATTTGTAACTATATTTGTCACGGCCGAAACATTTGTTACTTTGGCCATGAGTTTTTACGTCCAATAACCTAAAGACAGTGTTTTAATCTTTTCTGTTTTGTTCTGTATAGCCTGTTTATAGCTTGTTGGAAACTGAAAGTTTGTTGTATGTCCATTAGGTCTTTATTTGTTTATTTTACTACTCACTCGCTTACTTCTTGATTTACTTTGCTCAAACTATACGTGTAGCATATCTAGAAATAATAACTAAATCGCATGATCCTGAGAATTATAGTTAGGTTTTGCTTTGTTGTTTGCTTTGTTTGAACTCTCTTCAACCTTCTATTCTGTATATGTTACCTTTAGAAAAGTTTATAATAAGAACCAACATTGACAAAATAGAAGCCAACCTCACGGTTGGGTGAGAAGGGTGCCTAACACATTTTTTTCTCTTAGTTTAGCCCCTGAACGCTCTTTTTCTCTGGTTACGCTTTTAAGAAACTCGCAACCTTCTTTCATTCTTTTTTTTATTTTTCTCAAAAATCAAGTGCCGACTCTATTTTTTTTAAAAGATGTCAGGATATCTTGGACTTTTATTTTAAAAGGAAAAAGAATATTTTCTAAAAGTAATATATATCTGGTGCATCCTCCACGCACTCCCTCAAAGCATCCGCAACACCAAAGTTCCAGTGGCGGCTCTGATAAATTGGGTTGACACCAAGAAGATATGAGTTGGTACCAAAGTCTCACCTGAGAATATTGAAGAAATGCATGAGGTCAACACCAAATGATTCATGAGTTGACACCACAGTGTAGGTAAGGTAAATGTAGAAATTAAGTTAACACCAACAAAGAACTGAGTCGACACAACTACTTGAAGAACTAAGCCTTCAATATTTTTTGTCGACACAAAATGATTTTGAGTCGACACCTGCGATAAATTTTAAATCTCGCACTGGCTCCAACGGTTGAATTTTAGAGCATTAATCGCCTCCACCAACCCACCAACGGCCATTTACTTCAGATGGCTAGATAAGAAGCTAATTTTCAAAGTCTCAAATCTTTGGACACTGTTCTATTACTTGAATCAAAAGTTTAAAATCTTTAAGAAAGCATTTATTGCTCATTTACTCCTCCAGCCGATTCTCACTCTTTCTTGTTCATTTATTTCCAATCATTTACAAAGAGAGTGAGTTAGTAAGTTAGTGAATCTTTGATTTTCTCATTTATTGTATTAGAGGGTGAGTCATCTTTGATCTTTTAAAAAGAGTGAGTGATTCTCTTTAAATAAGAGCTCAAAAGAGATTAGAAAAAATATAAGATTATTTTGTAGAATCCTCTTAAAGTTGTAAAAGGCTTTTGAATGCGCCTACGAAGCATTCAATCCTAATAGATATTCTCAATGGGAGTCTTAAGGATTGGATATAGGCTTGGAAGAAGCCAAACAACTATAAATCTTAGTGTCTAGTTCAATTTCTCTCTCCCTAACCGCTTTAATTTCCTTATTGCTTTTTTACATTCCATATTTGCTTGTGAACTTAAAGGGTTTTAGAAAAGGTTTTTAAAATTGTTATTATTGTTTTAAAACCTAATTCACCCCCCACTTGGGTTGCGTAAACTAACAATTGGTATCAGAGCTTGGGCACTTGTTTTAACTTAACCGTCTAAGAGTTTTTTTGGCAACCACCAGTATTAGACTTACTTAGTCTAAAGGTCAGTCCACCAACAAACCCCCTTTATTCAATGGAACAAATTACAATTATTAGAAGGCTAGAATGAAAATCTAGATTCGATCAATAAACTATGACCTTTGGAGGGTTATTATAAATTGACCCAAAAGACCTACCAAGACTGTTAAAGGGGCAACTATCCCTAAATCAAAGAGTGAATGGACAGAGATTGATATAAGATAGATACAAAAAATATAAAATAAACAAGTCAAAAAATATAAAATAAGCATGCTTGTTCATAGTTATGAATTGTTTAAGATGAAGCATGATAAAATCTTTTTTTAAATGTTCACTAGATTCAATGATATCATTAAGGGACTAAAATCTCTTGATAAGGTTTACTCTAATGTAGAGATGGTGAGAAAGATCCTAAGATGCATGCCTAAGAGTTGGAAAGCTAAAGTCACTGCCATTCAAGAAGCAAAGGATCTCACTACTTTTAGCTTGGAGGAGTTCTTGGTTCACTCATGACTCATGAGATAAATATCAAGTGGATGATGAAAATGATAGCAAAAAGAAGAAAGGAATAGCTTTCAAATCTTTTATTCTTGATGATGAATCTGATAAAGACTCCATAAGTGATGAAAATGAAGATCTAACCCTCATTACAAGAAAGTTCAAAAGGTTTTTTAGAAGTAGGAAACAAGGAGGAATGAGATTCTTTAAGAAATATGGGCACAAAGGAGAGCCCAACAAATTTAAGGTCTTTTCCTTTCTATTTTAAAAGGAAAAGACTATTTTTCTAAAAATAATAGATATCTGGTGCACCGTCACCCACTAAAAGAAATGCTCGCGGTTTTTCTAGCGACTTCGTTGGGGATACATTTTTCAAAGAATCATAAGAGGGCTTAACTTGAAATGTCAATGGTTCTTATTGTAAACTTTTTATCAGTATTCGCATTTTCATTTTGCATATTTGTGTACTTTGTTCCCAAACCCCCGCTCTGCCTACCCGATACCCTGGTCAGTTTATTGTCACGACGCTATGTCGGGGACACTAACAAGTTTTCTAGTCACTTGTTCTCATAGATGTGGTAAAAAGAGTTATTGCGTACCGTTTGACCATGTCTTGCACAATTTGTGGCGTTAGGAGGTATATTCTTGATTCTATTCAGAAGGTATACTAAGTGCAGACCTACCAGCCTTCTCATGAGCATATAGCTTAGTACAACCCTTCCTTTAGGATCAATAAATCTTTTAGGGTTATGTGATTTTCTTTTATAGATGCTTTTGTTTATATAGTTAGTACCCTGATTAGGGTTAGTTTTTGTTTATTCATCCCATTGCCAAACACGAGTTTGTTTTGAGTTTAGACACGGCTGACAAGTCCTCAAAGGAGACCTTCGTTGAATTTCTAACCCACCGGAGAGCCAAAGCAGCTAAAATGACAAACCGGCCTACTTGAAAGGAGCAAGTAAGAATGGTGGTAAAGAATCTACAGCCACAATTTTGCAAATACCTGATAGCACAACCATTGATGATATTTGAACAAGTTTTCGATGCTGGGGTACAGATAGAGGATGCACTGCGGTCTGAAAATGTTGAGAAGGGAGAATCAAGCCAAAGAGTAGTTCGGAAGCCATATTCCAATAACCCGAACAATGCCACCAATGCCGTGAACCAAGGTTATGAAGTGAACCTACTAAACTCCAACCCCAACCAAGTTAGCACAGCTGTCCAGCCAGCTACCCAAAGTTAATCCCACAACCCAAAGAGAACTTTCACCTAACTCACTGTACCCTTGTCTTCTACTTTAAGCCTCCTGATTGAGAGGGGTTTCCTAAAGCCATTGGAGCCGACCCCACCTCCGAATTATTTTTTGCTAGATACAATCCAACCTAATAATGTGCCTTCCACTAGGGGCATGGTCATTTAACGAATAACTACATGAGGCTTTTGCATGAGATCCAAGATTTGATAGACACTAAGGTGATTTCTTCACCCATAGCCATTCAGAAACCGAATGTGACTACCAATCCTCTGCCGAATCATGCAACTTAGCAAAATGTGAATACCATTGAAGAAGACTCAAAAAGTTTTTATCCTACAAAATTCATAGTCTCCGCAATATAATCAAAGCCATTTACAATTCTACCGTCCAGTCAAGAGGTACTGCTGCTTAATGATCTTATTCAGGATATGATAGACGATGGTTTTCAATAATTTTCAATCTTTATTTCCCATGAAAAGAAAGTTCCCCTTGTCGATGGTAATGATGAAGAAGATAAAGAAATCAAACATTTGTGGGAGGATTTGGCAGGCCTTTAGGCATTAAATGAGTTGAAGGAAGCTGGAATTGACATCAAATGGCATGTCCTGACCGTTCTAAGTGATGATACAACATGGCACCGAAGGGCATCCTTGTATGGGAAAGCCGAGCCGAGTTTTAGAGTTGAAAAGACAAAGAAAGCAGTGTCAGAAATAGGAGAGTCTTCGCAATGAAAGGAAGTTGATAATAAGAGTAGGCAGGAAGAGAATTTGTCAGTCAGTGAGGAAACCAAGAAGAGGAAATAGCAAGAAAAAAAAGGAAAAGGCCTACCCCAAGTGAACTTGTTGGGAACCATAAGTTCTACGTTTGATCCCTCTGTATACATCATTTCTCTTTATGAACCAAAACTAAGAACTCCCTAACCCGAAGGGCCAACTTTAAGCTCTATTGACGTAGAAGAAATATTGTACCAAGAAGAGAATGACCAATGGAAATTGAAAGAAATACAGTAGGAATTCATGGATATAGAGTAAGACGAAGGAAAAGAGTGCTGGAATGGCACCCAATTGTGGAGGAACCATATGACCATGGAGGTTCTAGGGAACCTTGGGTCCCTCCCCTGCCATATGTTTACGAAGATCCGTTTGATGAGGTACTATTGTCACAACTCTTCAAGTTAGAGATTGGTATCAGTGAAGAATCATGTTGGTTTGCACAAAATATAATGGGAATTGAGGAAGACCTTTGGGGAATCAGAGGAATTAGTGAAGGAGACAATCAAGGAAAGACAAGCACAGACAACTTTTGGGCCTTCTAAGGAAAAGGGTACCCAGTGGCTGAAATTCGAGAAGTAACCGACTAGTTCGAAGGTTTGTGGAGAATAGATAAAACATCTGACGAGAAATGGGAGAAATTTTAAGACCACATAGTTAGAGAAGGGGCAACCAAGTACGGGTATAGAGGACCAAGGAAGCAAGCGAAGAAGCAAAATAGTGAAGAGGAAGACATTGTTCTGAAGTAGCTCAAGAAAGCACAGGTAAATGTGAGCATTTAGGGGTTTCTCATGGCTTCCCATAAGCACCGACAGACAGTTTTGAAGGCTCTCAATAGTATAGACATTCTGATCGATGTCTCCCCCAACTAGTTGGTTGGAATGCTCATACCCGAGAAGCAGTCTAATGTGATCGCCTTCAATGATAATGATTTTCCAGCAGTGGGGCCATCCCACAATAAGCCGTTACATTTAACTATTAAGTATTTAGGGAAGTGGGTACCAGTTGTCTTGGTTGACAATGGTTCTGCTCTCAACGTATGCCCACTATGAACTGCTTATTATTTGGTATTGAAGACGCAGGACTTCAAGCTGAGTGCACAAGGAGTACATGCGTATGAAAACATGCGGAGAGATGTTTTGGGATTGGTGACCTTTGTTAGAGGAAAACTGCTAAGATCATTATTTTTGTAAACGATTTTTCGATAAAAAATAACTAAACGGTGTAGACACCCCAATTTGACCCCATCCAATCTTAGGTGAATTCGATGATGAAAATAGCTGGATTGGTGCCTCAATTCAATCCTCAAAAATTGATCTAAGCTCTGTATTTGAACCAAATCGTCCAAAAACCTTCAAACCAAATGAAGTTTTGTTGAACCATCGATAACTTGTTATGCAAGTCATTTCCAAAGTGGCGACCGCCATGTTTATTTTGACGACCGTCAATAGAACCTCTTGGAAACCCTAGCCAAAAGTGGCGACCGCCACCTTCAACCTGGTGACTGCTAGCTTGCATCGTGGCGACCGCCAATAGAACCTTATGGAACTTCTTTTAGACATGGCGACTGCCACCTCGAACCTGGCAACCGCCAACTCCAAATGACCTGACATGTCCCAAAACGTGGCAACACCTTATTAGTTGAAGAATTCTATAAATACCGTGCACCTGGTACGTTTTTTAGGACAGGATTTGAGAGAGAAGTTCAGTGAGAGAAGCTTTGCCGAGTTGCCGTGCAATTTCGAGCCCCGACGCCGAAGTCCTACCGAAATACCGAGATCCGAACCTCTGATGCCTAACTCTGAAACCCTAGCTTGGATCACAATTCGATGATTGGACCGTTGAAGCACATTTCCCGATTTGAGGATTTCTTAGCAATCCGGGTATTCCGTTTGGATCTCCGATCTTTCTAACTCCATTTCCTCTCTTTTGGAGCAATCGGATTAAATTCAATTTCAATTTGCATGTTTCTTTTATTTGTATAGTTATCCTTGTTTCTTATTTAATTTCCTTCATTTAGTTTAATCTTTTTAATTAATTGCTTAGTTTACACATCCACACTAAGCACATTGTATTTTTCTTTAAATTCATTCATCAAATTAGTGCTAACATATTTTGACAATTACAACTTATAAATGCTGTTAATTATTATAATAACGCTCTTATATTTACGTGAATATAATAATCAATACTACATTTCACATTTGAGTTAAATAGTTGTATTTAATGTCTCTTATCTTTCTAGCATTTTTTTTCTTTTTTCTTTTTTCTTTATTCTTGTAATGTTAGTTTAATGTCCTTTTCTTTCAAGTATTAGCTTAATGTTCTTTTCATTACTAGTATTTCTTTCTTTTTTTTAATAATACTAATGTTCCATTTGTCTTTATTTTCTTTCTTTTTAGTTATTAGCTTAAAATGTTCAATTTAACATTCTTTTTCTTTAATATTAGTATTTTTTTTTCTTTTTTTATAAAGTTTCTTTTCTTCTTTTTAATTACTAACTTTAATTTTCTTACATTTTTTTTCTTTTCTTGTCCCATTATTATTAGCTTTATGTTCCTTTTATTTTGGTTCTTTTCTTTTTTTATTTAATGTTAACATTATTTTCTTTATATTATTAAACCCAAAAAATCACAATAAGTCTTTTAAGTTAATTTTCATCTTTAAATGTTAGTATAAATTTTCTCTTATTATAGTAATTTTTTTTTCTTTTTTTTTTTTCTTTTCTTTTCTTTTG
>JAOTRH010212954.1:0-10814 GCA_034768845.1 Heliamphora exappendiculata | reverse complement strand
CATGTATCAACACGACGTTCCACAAACCACATCACATGCCTATAAAACTCTAGGTTTTAAAGCATAAACCACGTTACATATAACGATATCACCTTATGTAATTCACTTACATATTCCGTATATAAATAAAAAGAGTTATAAATGTACAAGCCAGTTATAAAAGCACATAGCCACATATAACCTCACATCACAACACCACCCGTCATGTAAACCGATATGCACACACCTAGACCCACGACGCCCATACGCACCAACACGATCAACAAATCTACATAACTCGACCTAACCGAAGGCTAACACCAAACCCATAACCACGGTTCTCACCAAAACCTCACACCTCCCATGCATAACCATCACGAACACGACCGTGCCACAACACCCAAAGCCCAACCACGCACGTTAACTCAAGGACAGCATCTAAAAAAATATCTAGAATCACAACACGAACCCCCAAAACCACCACACGACCAACCGAATCCCAAAAGGAATACACATGTATTTTAATCAAGTAATTTTCATAAATTAATTAATTGAATACTATAGAACACCAATCGAAAACCAAGGAATCAACTCAAAATCACAAACCAACAGCCCACAACTTCAGTCGACTGGACCCAAGCCCCAGTCGACTGAAAAACACACTGGAAAACCACCAAATACCCAGGAGCACTGTCCAGTTGACTGACCTTCGAGGTCCAGTCGACTGAACCTCAAGAACAACGATCCAGTCGACTGAACTCATAGGTTCAATCGACTGAACCTAACCCAGAAATCATTCTAAGCTACGGGTTCAACCTCCAAACCTCAAATTGAAGCCTCCAAACACCGATTCAACACCCACAAACATTCACATGCCTAGGCCTAACACCAAGACCTCAAAAGAAACACCCGGCACCCGATTCCATCCACGAATTCGTCGAAAAACTGGTTTTAAGCCCAAAATCCAACTTTAAAACAAATGCAGATCTACAGCAATCTACTCGTTAAAAAGACACACATTTACCCATAGCACCCTTATACAGTAGTAGGCTCTAGAATTCTACCTTGGTGAGTTCAAAATTCGACGCTTCGAACCACATGCAAAACTGAGCTTCATTGGAATTAAAATATGGCCGAATGGTTCGTAGTCCACTGCACCAAAAGCAAGGATCCGCCGCTAGATCGTTGAAAATTGAGCCCCGAGCCCCCGAGAACTTAGAGAGAAGCAGAGAGAAAATAAAAAACTTACTGGAGAAGTTTTGAAAAAATATCTTTATGAAAATATCTAATTCCAGATATTTATAGGCCTTTAAAATATCTTTTTTTTTTAAATTTTGAAATTCACGCCATAACACCCCACGGCCCCAAGAACCTTTTCCGCTTACATCTCTACCCTCAAATATGCATCAAAAGCATATAAAATATGTCGTAACAAAAACACATAACGCGCGTTGGAAGACGCTGAAAAAGAAAACAGGTCAGGGTCTCACACCTAAGATTTATAGGGGACATCAAGATGTATAGATAATAATAGGAATTATACTATGCGCCCAATCATAATTAACATAAAAGATAATACCATCTTATCCATTTCATTCACTCTCATTAATATCAAACCAAACATTCCATTAATCCAAGTATCTTGTGCTGGGATTATATTACATATCAAAATATAAGAAAGGACTCACTATTAACAACACACTCCAACGGAGTGGCAAAGAAAAAAAAAGAATTCTGCTTTACTCTACTTTGAACTGTACTCCGACTAGTCCATGAATGCTCTATCTTCTTCAGAAATTTTCCCATAGTCACTTGGCATCACACGCCATGAGCTATGAAGCCCAAAAGAAATTTCAAAACCTTACCTTTCTAATACCAATAATATTCTAACATGGATTTCATGTAATAGGTACAACAAGACAATTATAACATCGTAAGATGGCATTTCATGAATATCATGCAATTACTATAGTGTATAAATGAGAAAGCATCGTGCATGCAACCATCTCGACTACAAAGACAACAAAAGACTGATCAACTACATGGGATCCAAAAAGAGTAGACTTTCATGGAAATTGAATGCTAAAGCCGTTACGATTGACCCTCATTGTGAAATAATGACCTCGTTTTCCAGTTTTATACTCGGCTTGTGAGATCCCGACCTGTTTCATTTTTGAAATGATTTAAGTGCTGACGGAGTTGGAATTAACTCTTGACCTTGATGTGTTGGATTTTTATTTTTTTTATAGTAGAACAACATGTGCATATGTATTTGGTGCTTGTTCAGGTTCAAAAAAGGCACGTTCGATTTGGTTTGGGGTTGAAAAACCTGTTTTATCGTAGAAAATGATTGTCTCCATCGACTAGTCGACTAGACTGGGTGATCCAGTCGAGTGGGTTGACAGTGTATGCATCCAGTTAATTGAACTTATAATGCCCGACTTAGGAATGATAAAACTCGAATAAATTTTGGAAAGCAACTCGATGTGAAAGACCACTTCATTTAGAAAACGTCCCTAAAAACAATTAATTTATAACCCAAAACAAAAATCCTGAGATTATGGAAGAAAACCTGCTTTTAAAATGATTTTGATGAGATCCACTCAATGGAGCCCACTCGTGCGAACTCCTCATCGCTCGAGCGGTCATGCACCCTAGGCCTACAACCTAGAAACTGTGATTTTTCTAACTAAAAAAAAATAACCACCCCTTTTCCTCCAGTAACATGATTTTAGAATAAAGCAAAATCGAGATATAAACTGTGCATTTGAGATTGAAATAACCATCTCTCAATGATAAACTCGAAAATAAACTTTAATATCAAAGTGTTATAAAAAGGGGGTAAATCTTACAACCCAGCAAAACCGATGAGCGTCCTCCCATGCATGCATAATATGAACATAAGAATTAAAGCTTTACAACGTGGGTATTCGGACCCCCAATTACAATGTTCTGAATATTAAAAAACGTGAGCTTTACATCTTTACAATTTCATGGCTCAGAAGACAATATAAGAGAGGGTGCCATCATATCAACTACTCCAAAAAGGGTCCAACGTCAGTCATCTCAGTTCAGGATATTCTTTCCGCTCTCACCTTAAATGTTTTAAATAACATGAACTGAAGCTCATAGGAACAAGACTAACATTGAATAAATGCATAACATATGAAGATGGTTATGTAGGATGCACACATAAGCTTAATCAAAATCACATCATTTGTCCTAAGGTAAATCTCTACTGCATAATCAAATTTTGTATAAAAGAATTATTATTCCAAACTCCTTGGTTTCCGTGAGATTGACCATCTTACTATCCTCGATCAACCCAACACATTTACTATTCTCAATTATCCCAACACATTCTCTAATTAAGGTTTTTCCTTTGGGTAATTAATTGTAATATAAAAGAAAAGAAAAATACAGGATTACAAGGGGCATACCTCAGAGAAATACATGAGAACCACAACAGGCTTACCACCTACACGAATTCAACAAATAAAACCAAACCCCCGCTCTAAGCAGGGAATTTAACGACAAAACATAAACCACGCACAACCCGCGAGGATAGAAAAACAATCAAAACACAAAAAAAAAAAACCAACCCACCCACTATTGTGTAAGGGAGTAGCAGTTCGAAGGGCCACCAGAAGACCGTTTCTTTTTCTTTTTGCAATTACTAGCCATTTTTTCTGTCTTTTTCTTTGTGGTTGAGGACAGAACTTCACAGAAACCTTCATTAGTAGGAATGAGAGGCCTGACATCAAAACCAATGCCCTCACACAAAACTTTCTCCCTAGCTCTTAGGAACTGGCTCCGCGTTATACGACGAGCCACCACGGCCCCTCTCTCGATCATCTCAGCCTCTTAGGTGCTGTCAGCAATGCTTGTGACGGTAATTATCTCCTCTCTCATGTCAATATTATCCTCCTTAGGCACATCACCACCATTGTCCACAACATCACTAGCCTTCTTGCTCCTAGCCTATTTTTTAGAGGTTGAGGACAAACCCAATCATTTGTAACACACGCACTTACACACACTTTGTTGACATTTCTCATATTCCACCAACTCATGGTTCATAATCATAGGCACCAATGCCGGATGAGCATATAAACCCACGTAGCATTACAATCAACCCGGCCACACAAGCCCCATGAAGTAACGGGACGTTTTATACCCCAACACGATAAACGTCCTTTTTGATATAATCACAATACACATGTACGAGTCCAACCCCAAAGGTTCCTCTTGCCAACCCATATCATCACACATTTTCAATATTATAGGGCTTAAACCTCGGATTAACCGTTTACATAGTTTAAAATCCACCCATTCATCAGTTTTACACAACAAAACCCACCTTTTAAACTTGACATCAACATATGTCACATAAATTCGTGGAATAGGTATACATTGGGTTATCAAAACCCTTAATTTAACGAACAAACATATCAATTTCATTGTACCGGTTCTTTAGACCCCAAAATCCCAATTTTCATGTTTTGACCCAAACCCCAAACCTTAATTCCTATTTCTCAATCCAACCGTATGAAACAACAATGTAAAGATAGGAACATGTTAATTCCTCCACAAATTTAAGATTTAACCCTCATTATCACCAAACCCAAACCTAGGGCCTCAAAAACACTATTTTCATGTTTTTATGTTCATATATTAGAAAATACGACACATATCACGAAGATATTCAAGATAAGTCTTAGATCCTACCTTTGGGATGCTTGATCCACAAGAAAAAGCCTTCGACGAGTTTCAACCATGAGAATCTCCAACCACACTGTGAGAGTAAAGCTTCCAATGCCAATATTGGATCTCTAACGGGTAAACAATCGAGGTGGAAGTGTAAAATCTCACCAAACAACACCCAAACTCAAACCCTAACTCTCACTTTTGCTCTAGAGAGAGATAGAGACATGAAAATAATGAGACCAAAAGAGCCCTACGCAACTTTTAAAAAGTCTACTTCTCGACAGTCCGCTCGAGTGAACCCCCTTCGCACGAGCGGTCCCCTCCTTCAGGACCTCTCTCCCACCTGTTTGCTCGAGCGGTCTACCCACTGCTCGAGCGGTCAATGCTGGGAGGCAAACTGAACAAAAGCTGCCAGAATTGAGCTGAATCAAAAACTAAACACCTCATCACAATGTTCCCATGTATTACCCCACACTTAAGCCTCATTAGCTGACATATATAAACTCAAAAATTAATTCTCATGCAACATCAACGCGTATAACCGTTCCCACGGAACCTAGCATATCGTTTTTCATAATTACAAGAAAATAACAAGGGACCCGGTCTCTACAACCTCCCCCACTTAGGAAATTTTGTCCCCAAAATTACACTAGCATCGAGAACTAAACAACTCGGGGTAATTTCTGTGAACTTTTGATTCTCTCTCCCACGTGGCTTCTTCAACGCCATGGTGAAGGAACAATACCTTTACATACTGAATGGTTCTCCCTCGTAAGACTTGTTCTTTGGCGTCAAGGATCCTCACCGGTCTCTCCTCGTAACTGACGTCATCTTCTACCCTCAACTCTGTCCAATCAAAAACATGGGAGGGTCCGGCTCAAACCTACGCAACATGGACATGTGAAAAATGTTGTGTACCGAGGCTAACTTTGGTGGCAAAGCTAGGTGGTAGGCCACCTCTCTAATCCTATCAAGAATCTCAAATGGGCCGATAAAATGCGCCGATAACTTTCCACTCCTGCCAAATCTCATTAGACTTTTTCGTGGTGAGACCTTCAAGAACATGTGGTATTCCACCTCAAACGCTAACATCTCCTTCTCTTATCTGCATAGTTCTTCTGACGATTTTGGGCGGTCGCTAAATGCTTCTAGATCGCGATGATCTTTTTTGTAGTTTCACGCACAAGCTCGGCCCCTAACATGGCTTCTTCACCAACATCCGTCCAACAGATGGGTGACTGGCAAGGTCTATCATACAATGCTTCATAAGGCACCATCTCAATGCTCGACTGATAACTGTTGTTGTAAGCGAATTCCACCAATGGTAAATGGTCCCCCATGACCCACGAAAATCTAGAGCACACGCCCATAACATATCCTTGAGTAGCTGAATAGTGCGTTTCAATTAGCCATTCGTCTGAGGGTGAAAAGTAGTACTAAGAAGTAGGCACGTCCCCATAGCTGACTACAAACTCTGCAAAAAATGTGACGTGAAACGAGGATCTCGGTGAGAAATGATGAAAATTAAAACCTGTGGAGTCTAACGATCTTGTGCACATAGAGCTTACTAAGCTTATCAACTGAATCCGTCATGCGAATTAGTAGGAAATGGGCTGACTTGGTCAATCTGTCCACCACGACCCATATGGCATTATGCCCCTTCGGCGACCTCAGAAGGCCTAAAATGAAATCAATGGTGATGTTCTCCCATTTCCACTCCAACTTGGGTAACTGTTGTAACTATCCTGCAGGTTTTTGATGCTTGGTTTTCACTTGTTGACAAGTGAGACAATGCGAGATGAAAAGCGCGATGTCTTTCTTCATACCCTTCGACCAAAACTGCTTACGTATGTTGTGATACATCTTGTGCCACCTGAATGCCCCGTCAAACGTGAATAATGAAACTCACGTAGCACGTCTCCATGACACGCTTCTAGCACAAAGATCCTCCCCACAAACCTCAAACTCTGATCGGAGTGGATAGTCCACTCCTTAGCATCCTTGCCACTCTCGCTCCTGAAACGTCAAACTCTATGCATCTGACCGTTGTGCTTCGACAACACGATGAACAAGGGTAGGCTACGAAACCATTGTAAATAAGGTGACGCACTCATCGAACTTTCTTGGATGAAGGTCACATTCTCTGATCTCCCCGAGCATACTCCACTCCCTAACAGACACGCGAGCAAGCATGCTCAAAGACTTCCGACTAAGGGCATCGGCTACCACATTAGCTTTGCCCGGATGGTACTGTAAATCAAAATCATAATCTTTCAAAAACTCTATCCATCTTCTCAGGTGCAAATTCAGATCCTTCTACAAAAATAAGTACTTTAAACTCTTATGGTTCGAGAATACTTCGAAGTGTTCTCCATATAGGTAGTGTCTCTAGGTCTTTAGGGCAAGAATTACTGTTGTGATCTCCAAATCAAGTGTATGGTAGTTCTTCTCATGAACCTTCAATTGTCTCGATTCATAGGCCACCACCTTACCCAGTTGCATTAGCACACAACCCAATCCCTCGTGCAACGAATCGCAATAAACGGCATAACCGAGTCCTCTCTCTGGTATAATCAGAATGGGCGCACTTGCCAATAGCGTCTTCAATGTCTAAAAGGTGAGCTCACAGCTATTGTTCTATATAGACTTGATTCATTTTCATGTAAGGCGTGTTATAGGAGCTGCAAGCTTAGAAAAATCTTTTATAAACTGGCGGTTGTAACCTGCCAATCCGAAGAAACTTTGTATCTCAAACACATTTTTCAATCTTTCCAACTCCATTACGGCTTTGATATTGGATGAATCCACTGCCACTCCATCCCTCGAAACTGCATATCCCAAAAACTTTACCTTGGGTAACCAAAACTCACACTTGTCATACTTGCTGTACAATCGATGTTCCCACAATAATTGTAGGGCAATACGAAGATGCTCCTCGTGCTCCTTTTCTGATGATGAGTAAATCAAGATGTCATCCACGAACAATACCAAAAATTGATCAAGGTAAGGGTGAAAGATACAGTTCATAAGGTCCATAAACGTTGCTGGCTCGTTAATCAATCCCAAAGGCATGACTAAAAACTCAAAATGTCCATAATGGGTGCAAATGGCCGTCTTTCAAATGTCTTCCTCCTTGACCCGCAACTGGTGATAACCCGATCCAAGGTCAATCTTTGAGAAACAATACGAACCTCTCAACTTATTAAACAAGTCGTCGATACGGGGCATTGGGTACTTGTTTTTAACAGTCGCGTGGTTTAACTTATGATAATCTATACAAAGGCGTAACGAACCATCATTCTTCTTTGCAAACAATACCGGGGCTCTCCAAGGAGACACACTAGGGTGAATGAACCCCTTATCCAACAACTCCTGGACCTGCACTTTCAACTTTGTCAACTTAGCCGGTGCAAAACGATATGAAGACATAGAAATGGAGGCAGACCCTAGAATGAGGTCTATAGAAAACTCAACTTCTCACCGTCGCAGAAGCTCAAACAAATCTTTTAGAAACACGTCTGGAAACTCACAAACAACAAGAGGAAGCTCTCCCCGAATGGAATCAGTCTCACTCACCAACAAGCTAGAGAAAAGGAGGCTAATACTATAATAGCTTCGTGATCTAAGAGATCTAGGTGCTAAACCATTGTCCTGGGCACCCACAAAATAAAAGGAATCTCCCTCCGATGTGCACACAAACACTCGTCACCGGTCACATTCAATGAAAGCGCGAAAGGTGGTAAACCAATCCATCCCTAAGATAATACTGAAAGAGGACTTACCAAGCATGATAAAATTGAATATCAAACGGTGGTCGGCAATCTCCATTTCACAAGCTCTACAGTCACGTCTCAACATGGTAGTTTAACCCATCGGCATCTCTACACATAAGCTACTACCCAACACGTCTACTTCTAACCCCAAGGCAGATGCAAATATGGAGGAGATAAAAGAATGAGATGCTCAAGTGTCAACGAGACCACTAGCCCAAGAATGGTGCACTAAGAATGTACCTCGTATGATTGGAGGACTAGCTATGATATCCAGCACGCAGGGTGCCGCTGACGTATTGGGCTCCACAAGAGCATAAACTCGTCCCTGGTTCTGCTGATTCTGTCCCCCGCTGCCCCTAGCTCTTAGCTGCCTCATTGACTGAGCTAAGTAGCACCTTTCGCTATTCTTACTGACTGTACCCCTGAATGCTACTGTGGCTGGCCGTATCCTTGTTGTCCCTGCAATGCCTATACTCGATGCGCTCCAATAGCACTTTGAACACTCCCTCCATAAGGGTAATCTCGTCGGATGTGACCTATTTGGCCACACTGGAAACATGAAGGCAGGGTCTTCCCCTGAGTTTGATTCTATTATGGCTGTCCTCTCTGCTGACAATCCTTCACATGGTGTCCCAATTGTCTGCACACATAACACACTAACTCCCGACGCTCAGAATGTCTGGATGAACTCATAGACGATGCGGGTGCCAATCATAACTGAAATTGCAATCCCGTGAGATAAGAATGCGATCCCCCTGATTTTTGCCTTTTCATTTGGTGCCCTTTAGACTGGGCACTAAAAGCCCCCTAATGTGACTTGCTCTCCCTAATCTTGCAGCTCTCTACCATTGCATTCTCTACTCGGATAGAGATTTCCATAACCTTGGTGTAAACTCAAAAACCCAACGCTGCAATCCTGTCTTTGATCGAAGGTCAAAGACCCCTTTCAAATCTCTTGGTATGCAACTCCTCCCTCGATACCATCTCAGGTGCAAACCGCGATAGATTCACAAACTTGACCTCATACTGGACCACAGTAAGATTCCCCTGAACAAGAGAAAGGAACTCATCCCGATACACATCCTATGAAGAACCTAAAAAGTACTTTTCTAGAAAGACCTTAGTAAAAGCGGTTCATGTACCATCCACGGTGGCCTTAGCAAACTTTCACCATTCTCTTACATCCTCGCGAAGTTGGAACGCTACTAACCTAACGCGCAACTCTTCCTCCCCAATTTTTAGGGTGTCTAAGATCGTCGTGGTTTCTTTCAACCACTTGGTAGAAACTTTTGGGTCTGGCTTCCCAGAGAAAGTTAGAGTATTCAATTGCCAAAATTCCCTCATCGCTACAGAGGCTCTTGGCTCAGGAGCCCTTACTCCAGCCCTAGTCGCCTCGGCCATTGCTCTCATCATTGCAAGCATCTCTTGTACAACCTCAACACCGCCTGTAACACCCTACTCCTGCAAGGTACCAAACTTGAACAAAGGGATGTGATCCCATCGTAAATCGGCGACCAAAGAGAAAGACAAGGGATAAAGATATTAAGAGACCAAACAAGAACTTCTGAGCAACCACAACACCTTAATGCCAAAAGAGATACACACGAGTCACTAGAGACTCGCCATCCCAAGGGCATACATTACTTCTAAAACATCAAAAATCTCCACGGTCTTATATATGAAGTTCTGCCAAAACTAAAAACTGAAAAAAGGAAAACTGAACCAAAACAATTCCCAACACCAAAACTTAAACTACTCGATGACGCCTGTGGTAGACCAACTCCTAGCCGTTCCTGATATCTGCAACCACAGAGGTTATAGGAGGCGCACTTAGCATTATCATGAACAGAAAAGACAGTTACTAAGTTAAGGATAACTGAAAACTCTTTTTAAAAATAATTCATCACATTTTTCTCGAAAATATAGAAACTGATGCATTTGTTTGAACATGAAAATATCACAGATTATACAGAACCTTCTCAGTATTGCAAACAAAAATATCTTCCTGGCTTAACCATCACAAATTTAAAATGCATGACCTCTTTATCAAATCTAGACTTAAACCCCAATAATGTCTAAGTAGTCGTCAACCTCACGATCAGGAGTTCCGACGGTACCGTAACCTCAATTCGCAATGCATGGATAGCAACGTGATGGAATGAGGGCTACTCTACACCAAGCACGAGTGGTATATGCTGAAACCTGGGACTTAGCGACCCCTGCTTAACGGGACACCTCCCTTAAAGGGACAAATGAAAAACCCATAGTTGGGTAACCTCCCTCATAACGGGATATAAAGGGCCGAAAACTCTTATAACTTGGCACTTTGAAAACAACCACACAACATTAACCATA
>JAOTRH010212943.1:0-10815 GCA_034768845.1 Heliamphora exappendiculata | reverse complement strand
AATTCTTTTATTTTCAGACATAATACATTTTTAACTTTAAGAATTAGTATTCTAGGTAAATTTCAGCAATAACTTTTTACATCTCTATGATTACTGATATGACCCATTCCATTTACGGATATGCGGCTGTTATTTTGAGGTTTTGGTAAAATTGAATTTTACTGATAAGAGTTTATTATATTAGAAAAACAAATATACGAACACTCTCTAAATTATTAACAAGTATCAGTTTATTCTTTTAACTTTAAAATCGTATATTTAAGTACCTCGAATACTAAAAATCGTATAAAATGCACTCCATTTGAAGGGATAAAAGTGTTATAAATTAAATAGTTAGAGGACCAGAATATACAATTTTGAAATTAATAGGATAAACTGATAATTGATGATAGTTTAAAGGATGCTTGATTAATTTTCCTTAAAAAAGTAGTCACATTGTAATACATAGAGATAAAAGAGTTTTTATAATTAGACATAAAGAATAGACTCCTAGCCAATATAATTTACTTATCCACCTTCATGGGTGATGATTTGCATTTTTCTTATTTAAGAAAAGGAAAAATTTTATGGACACAGAATCAACGACACCACCAACTATAAAAAAAAATTGATTTCGACATTTTATATGTACATAGAATCTTATGAATAATTGAGATTCTGTTATGTGAATCTTAAGAATAATTGAGATTCTCTTATGAATAACTGAGATTCTGTTTTGTGAATCTTATGAATAATTGAGATTCTGTTTTGTGGTTAATTCTATAATTGATTACTGTATTTAGAAAATGAAAGCAGTTAAACAGGAGTTCTTTAAGGAGAGAGAGAGAGAGAGAGAGAGAGAGAGAGAGAGAGAGAGAGAGGTTACCAAATATATAGAAGTCCCATCGCCAAAGATAAAATCAGCCATGCCTTGAATATAGGAGTCCTTGAAGAAATGCTTGCCGCTGTCATCACAAAGAGTGTCTTGGAATCCATAGAGTCCGACGTTATAGAACGACGCCTTGTCGCCGGAGATTCTCAAGGCCACCGCCTGCGCTCCCTTCATCTTACCATCTGGCATCGGCGACGAATTCTGAAGAAAGAAAGAACCACCAAGAACATAAAAATTAATGAACAAGATAGATATCTGCCTCCCAGTTTTATAAGCTTTTTTTAAATCTCTTTAATATCGATATTTATTGATGTATCAATTCGATATTTATTATTAATATCGATACATCTTTTGATATTAAAATTTAAAATCTTACAACAACTCTCGAGAAGTTGGCAATATAAAAACTTACAGGATAAGATTCAAGATCTCAAGCTCGTGTCAATCTCAAGCTCGCTCACTTAAAGTTTACCGATTGTCAATTTGGGAGTTCCAAAAATTAAGTGAAATGCACAAAAATTAATTATTGATTATGTTGGAGGGAAAATCGGTTTTCTATCCTAAACTCATCATCATACACTACTATGTCATCTTGACATGAATGAGGCAACACCAAGGTCCCTTTCTCTCCCCTCCATGTTGGGATTGGACGTTTCCGATGAACGGAGCACACGGGGGACTACGTCGTCATTTTACTCATTGAACTTCTCTTTAGTATTATGAGATTTGTATTTTTATATCCGTGGAGATTATTATTGAAAAAGAAAGTTTATAACGTTACCACAATGTTGATATTAACAGCAGTAAAGTAATCAGATTCCACTATCAACGTAGCACTGTCCACGGTTCCGTACTTCGCCGCATTACCGCCAAACACCAGCGTCGGCACGTCGTTAGGGGAGCCGTAAAACGTGACAAAGGGCTGGTTCCGGTTGATCTTGACCTTCTCGGTGTAGTTTCCGCCACCGATCCAGACGATGACCCGGTTCGTGTTGCCGCTCGGGATGCTGTTGACGGCGTCCGTCACCGTCTTGAAGTCGCCGCTGCCGTCTCGCCTCACCTTGATAGTCTTAGCGCCGCCCTCCGCCGCCACGAGCAGGGGGTCCAAGTTCTGCTCCCGCGACGCCAGCGGCGTCACAGTTTGTTGGAACCAAGCGCTCACTTGGGTCGGGTCGGAAGGGATTGAAGGGCCTGCGTCGGCGAAGATAGCGATCGAGATTGCCAGAAGAATAGTCAGAACCGACTTCTCGGCGGCAATGCGCGTCGTTTTCCCGGCCATTTTTTCACCGTTAATTCTTGGGATGAATTTCTTGAAATGGAAGAAGGGTTTATATATGCCTGTCCGTGGTTTAGAGAGAGAAACGAACGAGCGATACAGAGGAATCGTCGCCAATACCTACATTTGACGATTGATATTTGGGATAACTGTTCATTCAAGAATTATATTTATAATGCCCTCCATGATGTCCTAATTAACGAAAATGCCATTCCTTGATAAATTGCAGCCTTGATCGTTCCAATTTCTGTGGAGAATGCATGGATTCCACTGATTGAGTTAATAACATTATTTAATACTGAGCTAATACTGAGTCTTCATTTTCTAAAGAAATTAATATCTCTTCATTTTGATACAATAATATTTAATATGAATTCATTTTAATTATTTAAATTATTCATATTATAAAAATTATAAAAATTAATATTTATTAAAAGATTAAATTAATTGTATATCAACAACTAAATAATTGAATCACAATAATTTTAAAAAAGATTTACAATTTACTTTTAGATTCATACTTGTAGTCTATTTTTTCACGATAAATATATTCTGAACATATAATGTGGATATTTTATTAATTTAATCTTTTATATTTATAATTTTTTCAACAAATTCTAGTAGATTAATTTATAATACTATGAAACAGAAATAAATATCTCCCTATTTATTTTGGTCTTAAAATTGTTGAACTCAAGATTTCCGGCGGATCTCCGGTGTACGGATAACACGGGAATATGTACAAAAGAAAGAAAGTGACCTACCACCATTCATTTAGGGCGAGCGAAGGCCAAAGCACATTGATTTTTTTTATTCTTTTAAAAATATAATTAAAAATATCGAGTTTTTATATATAATTAACAAAATCGATTTTAGAAATTAATCTATATCTATACTATCTATACTATTATAGTCCGAATTGGCAATCTTAATTTTTTGACTTTTTAACTAAAAATGCTAAAAAGTCAAAATTGCTCCTTTAGTAAAAAAGTCAAAATATTTTTAAAAAAATTGCTCATTTGGTAAAAAAAGCCAAAATATTAAAAAACAAAAAGTTAAATCAAAATACAAACTCCTAAAATATAATATTCAAACTCTTACCACTTTAAAAATACAATAATACCATTTATTCATAATTTATTTAGGCCTCAATTGATAACTAGCTTAAAAGTTTACTTTTTTATATTTTTACGTTTTTAGCCAAAAAGTTAAATTGAATTCAAAATAACTTGTTTGGTAACTTAGTTTTTAAGCCAACTTTTTTTAAGTTGATTGCTTGGGTAAAAAGTTAATTTTTTTATTTTTAGTTTAAAATTGACAATTTTACCTTTTTATATATTTGATATTCACAATTATATGTAATTAGTAGTTGTAGTAAATAAGTTATGAATAAGCGGTATTATTATATTTTAAAAGTGGTGGGAGTTTGATTTAAATATTCTTAGAGTTTGTGTTTTGATGTGACTTTTTGACTTTTTAATTTTTTAATTATTTTGCCAAACAGACAATATTGACTTTTTGGCATTTTTAGCCAAAAAATCAAAAAAGGAAAGTTGCCAATCAAGCCCTTACTGCCACTATCAATTACATATAATTGTTAATATCTAATAATAGAAATGTAAAATTGTTCATTTTGAACAAAAAGCAAAAAAATTAACTTTTTACTCAAATAACTAACTTCAATAAAGCTAATTTAAAAGTTAAGTTATCAAATAATTCACTCTAAACTAAATTTAACTTTTTAACTAAAAACGTAAAAAAAAAAAATTTTTTTAAAATTAATTGCCAACCGAGCCTTACATAAAGAGATAGCACCTACATGGTGCTTCCCTTACAATGAAGTTATGTTGATTTTTTGTTATAAAAAATACCTTCAATTATTTTTTGTTTACCCCAAAATACCCAACAAATTTTTTTTTCGTTATTTAATTTTAAAATCATAACTGCCGATAATTTAAGAATTAAATAATTTTATTATTTAAAATTTTAAAAATTATTTTAATATTTAACTTTTTAAAAATTATTTTAATTTTTAAATATAGACTTTACATACGTATTCATGTGCCATCCGTTAGTATTGGTAACCACCAGTCCGTGAACCGTAAATAATAGCTTAAAATAAAACTTTCCGCTATATACTTTCTGAAAATAAAATAATATTAAATTTAATAAATTAAAAATAATAAATTATGAAAATAATATATAAAGTAAAAAATAAATTATTTATGAGATTGAGAGGTGTAATCGCCGAGAAGATATGATAGGTCGCATACGAGTTCCCATAAAATTATATAATAATAAAAGATCTCTAACTCGTTAAAATAATTCATTTGTACAGTTGCTCTGGTATTGAATAGATTAGTAGAAATATAATAATATTATAACGATTAATATTATAAATAAAAAATATTAATAATTATTATTTGTAAAAATTAATATTATAAATAAGTTACTAATAACTTATTCAAAACTTATAACGAGCAATGATAATTTCATAATCTATACTACTATATAAAAAAGGAACACTTATTTGGTATTCTCATTAAAAATAAAGTCATGTTGATTTTTGGTTACTAAAATCATCCTTAGTGACTTTTTTATTTTTCTCAAAATACTCATTAAACTTTTTTTCAACTACTAAATTTTAAAATTATAACTATTGTTACTTTTAAAACTAAACTATGTTGGCTTTATAGGGGTTAAAATCTCCCTTAAGGGGTTCGCTTGTGCATGGGGGGTCCCATCCACGTGTTATCGGTACTTGACAGTCTATCCTGTCGGTGCGCCACGTATGCACTGTGAAGCCTCTTAGGTCCACCAACAGCATGTATAGACGCCACGGGGTTTTGCGCTGCCACAATTATAAACAAATAAAATTACACCTTCAACACTACTTGCAGGTTTTGGTGAGATGGTCAGCGCTTGATCCTAACCATTTTTATCAAAGCGATGTTGCAAGTTCAAATCTCTCCAGGGAAATTTCTGGGGGGAGAAATTGTTGGTTTTATGGGGTCAGAATCTTTCTTAAAGAGAACTCACTAGTACGTGGGGGGTCCCTTCCACGGGTTAGTGGTGTTTAACAGCCCATTCTGTTGGTACGTCATGTGTACACTCCGAAGCCTCTTAGGCCCACATATTAGCGGAGCTTAACAACTCATCCTGTCAGTGCGTCACGTGTACATTTTGAAGCCCTTTAAGCTCACCCGCATCACGTATAGATGCAGAATTTTGTACTGTCATGAGTATAAGAAAATAAAATTGCACTTTTACCACTACCTGCGTCTTTTGATGAGATGGTCAGTGTTTGATTCTAATAAACTATTTTTCTATTTATGGGGGTCAGAATCTCTCTTAAAGAGCTCGCTAGTACATGGAGAGTTCCTTCCACGTGTTAGCAGTGCTTGACAACCCATCTATCCGGTGCGTCACTTATGCACTGCGAAACCCTTTAGGCCCACATGGTAGCAGTGCTTAACAGCTTATCCTGCTGGTGCGCCACGTGTGCATTGCGAATCCCCTTAGACTTATCCGCATTACGTATAGACGCGAAGATTGTGCTGCTATGCCATAAGTATAAAGAAATAAAGTTGTACTTTTATCATTATCTGCAAGTTTTGGTGAAATGGTCAGCGTTTAATCATAATAAACTATTTTACTTTTTAATTTTTAAAAATTAATTTAATTATTAAATATACGCGGATGGGCATTCCAACCTGTACCATTTGCGGAGTATATGGGTTCCAAGCGGAGGTTATTTTTGGTATTGAAAATATTTGTATGCAAATTTTCCGGCGATCTCCGGTGTACGGATGGTTCGGGGCGTATGTCCGAAACAAGGCAGGGACTTACTATTGATTTAGGGACAGCATAGGTCAACCCACATTGACTTTTTGATTTTTTTTAAAATTAATTAATAAAATCAATTTTAAAAACAATCCAACTGACCACTTGAACCGTAGATAATAGATTAATTGAGATAAAAAAAAATTGTAAAAATAAAAATTTTAATAATTATATTTTAAAAATAAAATCATATTAAATTCTATAAATTAAAAAAATAAATAATAAAAAAATATGTGATCTGTGAAATTAAAAAATGTATATTACCTAAAGTGCTAAAATTAGTATTTCTCGTAACGTAACTAATCAACATAGTGTATCAACTATAATACACAATAAATATTCAGTAATTTTTTTTCTATCGTTGTTTACGCTCAAAGACGAAGAGAAAGCAGACATGAGGATCCTAGCCCCACCAAATTTTTTAAAATTTATGGAAAATTTTAAACTTTTTAAAATATATATATATATATATATATATATGTGTATATATATATTATACATTTGATGTTGTATGAATATTTTTTATTCAATTGATCTCCCAAATCAAATTGGCCAATAGATCCAACTAAGTTGGATTCTTAGTTTTGCCTGTCCACGTACACTATTTATGAGGATACGACGAGAGTCTTATTAAATTTGTGTTTGAATTAATTTTTTTAAAATAATTTTTAAATTTTTAAAATTTTTTATAAAAAAATAAGTGTTAAATTATAATTTTTTTTATGACAAAAATATTTAAAAAATTTAACTTAAAAACTACGCCGAACAAACTAAGTTACACAATAATAATACAAAACAATATAGTAATTGAAGATATCATGCTACAAACCTCAATATTTCTTTTATCTTCTACTATACACATTATTTATGTATTTTCTTCTCTACTTTGATCAGTAAACCGTAAGCCGTTACATAGTTTTAGAAAAAGTACCATTAAGTTCATACTATCAAACATATTAAAAATTTAACAGAATAATATCAATAGTAATAAACATAATTTATTTATATAGACGCTATAGTATTGAATAGGTTACTAATAATATAATTATCTTGTAATGGTTAATATTATAAAGAAAGATGTTAACTACCACCCAATGGGTGGTGGATAAGGAATATATAATATATAAATATTTGTGTAAAGTGTATTGATATTTGTAAAAATAGTACGTTTTATTTTAAAAAATACATTGATATTGAAAAAAAATTGTGATTAATAGCATGACCCTATTATAAATAGGCTACAAATAATTTGTTTAGAATTATAACAAACAATAATAATTATATATTTATGTTATATTATAGATTGGGCGGTGGTTAATAGCATGACCCTAATATAAATATGCTACAAATAATTTGTTTAGAATTATAACAAATATTAATAATGATATATTTCTGTTATATTATAGCAAAAACTCCAATCTAATCTATACTAAATATTATAACAAAATGTTGTTAGTTCTTTAAAACTTAAACTCTTGATCTAGTTTTTTTAAATTTTTGAATTTATTAAATATAAAAATAGACATGTTAACAAATTATTGTTTTTTATATTAATTATTAATTCTCTAATCAACAAGGTAATATCATTCAAATATTTAATTTGTTACTTTAATTAGGACCATATATAGAAAAAAGAATCAAATTTAAATTATAAAAAGTTTAAGTTCATTTATTCGCTTATTCGCTACTATTTTATAAAATTTAAGATTTTAATTAGAATCATAAGTAGAAACAGAATTATATGTAAATCATAAAAAATATAAGTACATCTATTTTTTACTATTTTTATGAAGTCAAATTTAAACATTAATAATCAAAGTAATATTAAATTATTGTAATTTTAAATATATTTATGATTTATAGATCGTCTTATATTTATATTTATTTATTTGTGACTATATTCACCAATTTAATCTTTATTTAGATAAATTAGTATCTTTAGTTATCAATTTTGATTTTCTTAATAAATTTATCATAAAACTTTAATGAATAGTGAAAAGTTATTCATTTTGTGACTTTGGTTTTTTCATTTTATTTTTTAATTTTATCACAATATATATCCCAAGTTTACAATGTGTAATTTATAAAATTAATTTTTTTTAGTGTTATTAACTAATTTAATATTAAAATTACATGAGTTTTTTTTATGTATGATTCGAATTTAGTGACAATATCTTATTTGTGATTAAGTTATTTGAGTTTTTGATGTATTAACCATCATAAGAAATAATTTAATAATATAAAAAATAAAAAACAAAACCAAGTGAGTAAATTTTAATATAGTCAATCATTAGGAAAAGTTAAAATTATACTTACTTTTTATGAATTTTATGACATCATAAATATGTGATTAGTTTATATACATTAAAATTTTTATAAATAAATTTAAAATAAAGAATTTGAATTATATATGAGTATTGTATTATGTTCATTTAAAACAGCACAATGTGAAATTAATGTAAAACTAAAATTATTTTGTGATTTCTTAATTGATATTATTACGTATAAATTATATAATTTTTTGAGATTTTTTTTATCAAAATAAAAATAACTTTAATTCACTATTTTCTTTACATGTATAAATTAGATTATCTTACTTTTCAATAACTTAATTAAAATCTAAGTTTTATTGTATTATTAAAATATATTTATTTTATTTCGTACATAGCACATGCTAAAGTGCTAGTTTTCTATTATAATAAATCGTCATGCATGATGCCTATTAAAAGTCTCAATCTAATTTTCTCAAATTTTTATTTTTTTAACTTTAACAATAACACATGTAATTATATAATTGGTCTAAATTTATTATAACTGAGTATAAATTAAAATAATTAATTTCTTTAAAAATTAATATATTGTCTTGAAAGATGTTTGACTGTTTTTTTAAACGAAAAATTGGTAAATAGTTCAATTTAGAAGTTGTCTACTATTTTTTTATCAAATATAAAAAATTTTAACGAGTTAGGTCTATTTTCATAAAAGTTTTAATATGCAAAATTCTTTTAAGACAAAAAATATTCTAGAATAAATAAATTTATCTGCGCATTTTTAAAATATGTATAAAGAATACAAATAAATTTATCTATTTTTTTATTAAAATCATGTGTAAAAAATATAAATAAATTTATCTGTCTTATTAAAAGTATGTATAAATAATACAGATAAATTTATCTGTATATTTTCAAAATATATATATAGAACACTAATAAATTTATTTATTTATATTATATGTGTTGATATATAAATAAATAAATTTATCTGTTTACAAAGTATTTTAAAGAGAAATCACGTAATTAAATTTTAATCGTTAAAACTTTCGTTGTTAAATTTTACGCGTTAAATTTTATTTTTTTTAAATTTTTAATTAAAATCCCTTCATTTAAATAAAAGAGAAAGCTTACACAACACTATGGTAATTCTATCACAAATTTTCAATGTTATTTGCTTAGCCTGAAAATACTATTAAAAATAATTTTAATATTTTAAAATATTAAAAATAACACGAGTTTTCGTAACATCTTTATAACGAGGGAGTGAGGAATAAGTTGGACCAATTTCCAAAAACCCAATCCACTCATGTCTATTGGGATGGCAATAGCGTACGTTGCTCACAGATTAGCAAACTTTGCCAGGCTCCCATATTAACTTAAAATTTAAAAAAAGCACCATTTGAAATGTAATGACTAAGATTAATTCAATCTTAGATCATACGATTAAAATTTTACCCTTTTGAATATATATTCTTCCTCTTGACATGTTTTGAAAAAATTGAGTAAAATCAATTTCAACATAGATCATAGGATTAAAAACTAACAATTTTTTAAAAAAAATATTTCTTTTAACGATAACAAGTTTACTTATGGTAAAATTGAATGGTTTAACCTTTTTTAACTTCCGTCCACTCTTTTTTCTTATCTTGCTCGATAAATTCATTTATAATCTCCCATTCTCTCATTTAAAAAATAATAATTTTATTAAATTCCTTTCTCTCTCTATCTCTTTGACTAAGAGTTCATTCATCAACTCTCGTGTTCTCCCAAATTTTAAAATTAAAATTAAAATATATCTAATTTTAAATATAATATTTTGTTTTCACTATCGTTACACCACTAATGCTACGTTGTGTTCGATAGTGGCCCTGTTTGGGCAAACGCTGCTTATTAATTTATTTGCTTATTTTTACTTATTTTAGTTCAAACACTATAAAATTTGACTTATTGACTTATTTTCGCCTTTTCTAAACTTCTTTTATATTTTGATCAAAATCTTTTATTTTTTCGGTTCGTCTCAATAGGAAAAGTCTAAAAAGTATAATGATTTGATTAAATTATGAAAAAAATTTATTAAAGACAAAAATTTACAAAATCAAATAAACTAATAAGCCAATAAACTAAATTCACCCATTCAGGGCAGAGTCTTTAAGCACACATGTAATTTGCTAGTTCTTAACAATAAAAATTGGAAACACATACTTCAAATTTTTTATTTAAATTTTATAAATCAACCGAAGAGAAATATTAAATAGAAGGAAGATTGGGAAATTAGGTATTACCGTATTAGTCAATTATAGCGTTTTTCCTGCCAATAGATCAAATAATTCATATATTCATCACAACAACAAATAGAAATAAATAAAACAGAAAATTGTTCAGTATCACAACTTAGACCCATTTTTGGGATATACAGTTCAATCCTACCTTTCTTATTTTTGAAATATTAGATTTAGATTGATTAGATTGATTTTAATTTGATTCTATTGTATCTCTTTTATTGTTTATCCCTATTCGCCTATAAATAGGCCATATATTGTACAGTTTGATAC
>JAOTRH010212932.1:0-10815 GCA_034768845.1 Heliamphora exappendiculata | reverse complement strand
TTGGAGTTGACGACTCGGATCCTGGACACATTGTAGATTGTGGAGGATGAGTTGCGAGTTTCTTTTGCCACCTTTCAGCTGAAAGGTGATGCTCATCAGTGGTGGAGGTATGCCAGGACTACAATGGGGGCCACATGGGCAGCTTTTACACAAGTCTTTTTGGAGAGATATTTCTCAGCTTTGAGGAGGGACTTATGCATAGAGGAGTTCTATTCTCTTACCCAGGAAACCATGGACATCATGCAGTACGAGGCCAGGTTTACGAGCTTGTCTCGATTTGCACCGGAGGTGGAGTGCACGGATGACTTACTCTTGATGAGGTTTGAGCGGGGCTTGAGGCCAGCAGTCAAGGAGCGAGTGGCTGTGATGGGATATCGTGTGTTCAGACAGCTAGTGGAGGCGGCGGCGAGGGTTGAGAATGCTTTGGCTGAGACTCGAGCATCGAGGGAGGTCAGGACATCACAGGGCGGTACGGAGGCATAGACAGCTGGGCGTTCCAGTAAGAGACAGAGGTCCTTTGGTCCCAGTGTCTATCCATCTGGATTACAACAGCTTTCAGCACCATCACCATCTGTGGCTTCGTCTGGGAGGCCAGAGCAGAGGGAGTTGACCTGTTTTCGATGCAGACAGCAGGGATATCGTGCGACGGATTGTCTACAACTGAGACCATCCCAGAGTTTGGCTTCAGTACAGCCGCAGGGGAGGGACCCATCAGTTTGTTATGAGTGTGGACAGTCTCGACATATTCGTAGGAATTGTCCCCAAAGAGGCAGTGCGCCGAACAGGGAGGATACACCAGTGGGTTCGTATGCGCATGGTCGACAGTAGCCTTTCGCAGTACAGACTTCCTGGATGGTAGGTAGGAGCTCATCAGTTCAGTTGGTGTGGCAGCCGACAGCGCCGAGTTATGGCGAACAGGACAGAATGGGGTTGCCCCGAGTGTATTCTCTTACAGCTCGCGGTTCATCTAGGGCACCGGTCGTGCCGGAGGATGCTGATACACCTTCATCAAGCAGAGGAACTTTCTGAGTATGCAGATTACGGATAAGATTATTCATTCCATATGTTTGGGGTTGGTTATGAATCCCGTGGATGGTGTGCTGTGTCGAGGCATTGGTCGGTGAGGATGTGAGGTTGGGAGTGTAGTAGATCCTGAGTCATTGAGATAGTTAGCCATTGTCTATGATGCCTAACCTTGTTTGACTATATCCTAGGAATGGTTTGGCTAACTATCTCGTGTGCCTGTGTCGATTACGATCGACGGTTTGTTGTTTTGGCCTTGTGTTAAATTTTGTGGGCGAAATTCCTTTAAGAAGGGTAGAGTTGTAAGACCCTAACCCATTTTCTTTTTTTTTTTGGCGTTTTCGGACGCGCGTTATGTGTTCTCGTTGCAGCATGTTTTTCTGCTTTTGATGCATGATCGGGCTTAAATATGCGTGCGGGGTAGGTTCCCGGGGCTGTGGGCTATTGTGGCGCGATTCTCGAAAAATTTTAAAAATATATATTTTGAAGACTTATAAATATCTGGAGTTAGATATTTTTATAAAGATATTTTTTAAAACTTTTCTAGTAAGTTTCTAGTTTTTTCTCTGGCTTCTCTCTAAGTTCTCGGGGGCCCGTGGCTCGATTTTCAGAGATCCAACAGCGAATCCTTGCTTTTGGCACGGTGGGTTACGCAACCATCTTATCATAATCTGATTCTGACAAAGCTCAATTTTGCACGTGGTTCGAGGTGTCGAGTTTCAAACTCACTGAGGTAGAATTCTAGATCTTACTGCTGTATAAGGGTGCTGGGGGTAAATGTGTGTGTTTTTAACAAGTAGATCTCTGTAGATCTGATTTTGTATCAAAGTTAGTTTTTGAGTTAAAAATTGAATTTTTGTTGGTTTTGTTGGATGGAATCGGGTGTCGAGAGTTTCTTTCTAAGTCTTAGTGTTAGACTTGGGTGTACATATGTTTGAGGATGTTCAAAGGGAGTTTCGAGGCTTCAATTCAGGGGTTTAGAGGTTGAACCTGTAGCTCGAAATCAGTTTTTGGGTGCGTTCAGTCGACTGAACTCATAGGTTCAATCGACTGAATTGGTGTTCTTGAGGTTCAGTCGACTGGACCTCAAGGGTCAGTCGACTGGATAGTGCATTGAGGGGTTTTGGTGGTTTCCAGTGGGTTTTTCAGTCCACTGAATTCTGGGCTATTTTGTTGGTGGTTGATGGTTGGATTTTGATTTTCGATTGATGTTATATGGTATTCAATTGATTAATTTGTGAGAATTACTTGATTTAAATACCTATGGATCCCTTTTGGGGTTCGACTAAGTTCGTGGTTTGTTGTTGGGTTTGTGTTGGCGCGGGTGAGCGTCGTGGGCCTGTGATGGTCGTGTTGCGCGTGTTTGGGTTAGTGGTGGTCATGCGGGTTGTCCCCGCGGGTGGATGTCGATTTTGGGCGGGTGGCGTCTTGATGTGGTTTTATATGGTTATATGCATATTTATAACTGTTTATTTATGTACAGAATACGTAAGTGGATTACATGGTTGTGATATCAATCCTTACATGTAAGGTGGTTTATGCTTTAAAAGTTAGAGTTTTATAGGCATGTGACATGGTTTGTGGAACGTTGTGTTGATACATGGTTATATGCTTTAATTCCTGAATTAAGTTTGCATGTGTATGACATGGATTAGATGAATCTGTGATTCAGTAGATGTGAAATCCTGATTGTTGATGCACCTGTGCGTGTGTGGGTGAACGAGGTAGGCTGTGAAAGCCGGTGAATGAGGTAGGCTGCGAAAGCCGGTGTATTTGGGGCTGCGGTTCTTCGGTAAAAGTCTGAGAAGATGCATTATTTGGGACTACGGTCTTACGGTGAAAGTCCGTGAAGATATGTGTTGCATGGGTTGCTGTGTGGTATGCAATATCTGACGGATTGAAACGAGATCCTAATGAGGCACGGGTGTGTGTATGTGTGCGATATCTGAAGGTTGAAATGAGGTCCTGAAGAAGCACGTGTTCATGGATTGCATGTATTGCATTTTAGGGACGGATAGACCAATTTTCTTAAAACTGTATTATCGGCCTACGGGAGTCGAAATACTGTATTAACGGCCTATGGGAGTTGTAATACTCGAATCGTTTTACGGGCTCTGATGAGTCGACAAATGATTTTTATCCTTGCTTTCCCTTGCATGTAAAAATGGTTTTCTGGCTCTGGTGAGTCGTGATCTAAAACTGTTTTCAAATTGTTTTTAAGGCTTGAAAGATAGTCGAAAATTACACTTCGTTTATCTAGTTTGTTTAGCTTATACTGCATGTGTTGTTTAGAATCTGTTGAGCTTTGGCTTATGGTGTGAGATTTTGCTTTTCTTCGGGTACCAGTCACGCTAGTTGATCTGGAGGTTCCTCCTCGTTGAATCCAAGGAACCCACCTTTTATGGGAGGCTGATTGGATGCGCCAGAACAGGGGAAGCAAAGCGTCAGACGAGTGAAGCATTAGAGAAAAGGTTTTGCTTGGTCAATTCGAGCAGTGCAAAATGCATCTCAACTGATCCTCAATATTTAGATCCTCAGTGCACTTTGTTTCTCGCATTCGAATTCACAGCCCCAGTTTCCAAAACCAATTCCTAATAATATGTCTAGAAAAAGTCGTAGATCGTCGAATATATAAAAAGACAAACCCTATAATTGGATTTGTTGAGGAGCATGAAAAGTTCAAAAATGGTGATTCGGTATTTGTGTGTGTGTGTGAGAGAGAGAGAGAGAAAGAGAGTGGATGGAGGTGTGATGCACCCTGGGGGGGGTGGTGGTGGGGATGGTGGTGGTGGGGATAAACGCAGAGGAATAGATGTGTTTGTTTGGGATGCAGGTGGAATATAAGGACATTTTTGAAATATCAATTAAGAAAATGATATGATAATATAAGTAAGTTTTATTAATATTTTTTATGTCGTTAATATAAAAAAAAAATTTAATATCAACAATTAAAATATAAGAAAATGCAATATTATTTTAGTAATCTCAGTAGAAGTGAGTGTAATTTATTCTATATTTTCAACTAAAAAATTAAGAATTATAAAAAAATGATGAAAAAACAAAACAAAGTCATTAAAGGTGACTACAAATAAAATAATTAAACAAGCAAATCATTATATCATATCAAACCTTATTGTTTAAAAATTGAAAGAAAAAAAAAAGTAAAAAATTCAAGAGAGAAAAAGAGTTGAGCAGGGCCACACACGTGGCAGTAAATAAAGTTAGGACGGAGAGGTAAAATTCTTATCTAAAATTATGTTAGTTAGGCAGCCTATTTGCTAACCTTTATAGGTTTTTTTCGTTTATAAAAAATAAAAAATATATTTTTATTTATTTTAATAATAAAATAAAAATAAAAATACATTTGGGACATAAATACTATGTGTTGATCAAAGATGGTGACCAAAAATTATAACAGTTAATAATAATAAAAAATAATAATAATAATTTAAGGTAATTGTCAAATGCGTTAAGCGCCGTATGTGATGGTCGAAGTTGATAGTTAGTCATATATGATAGTTGAAAATAGTGACTAAAAGTAGTGATCAGAAGTGATGGTCAGAGATGGTGGCCGAATGAGATAATCGGAGGTGGCGGCCGAAAGTGGTGATTGAAAGTAGTGAAAAAAAAAATTTATTTACAAAATAAATAAAAATATATATTTTTATTTATAAGAATTTAGTAAATTTTGAAAGTTGTTTATATTTTTTTAAAATAAAAATAATTATCAAATATATTTTTATTTATAATTTAAAAAAATTTAAAAATAAAAAAAATAATAATAAACATATACGTTAGTAAACGGGAATATACTCAATCACATATTAATGGTATTTGGCTATGTTACAGGTTTTAAATTTTTATTATTAATTTTAAAAATAAACTATTCTTTTTACAAACTCTCATAATTTTTTGTCACAAGCTATAATTACTTGTTTTTTTAATATATAATTAATTTTAACTACAAATTAGCATCATTTTCAAACATTCCTAACTTTTATTAAAAGTTATAACTATTATTTTTTTTAATTGCATATAATCTATAAGTAATTAGGACCTGTTTGGGATAATTTTTAAGCCAACTTCTTTGTAAAAAAACCTGACTTTTAAGCTATTTTGTTTAATTTTAAAAAAAGTTAACTAATTTTTTTTGCATCTCTTAATCCAAAAAAAAGTCAATACATATATCAAATACCATAACTTTTTTTAAAATAAAATCACTAAAATACCCTTACTTAAAAAAGTCAACCCTATTCATAAAAATAAAATAAAATAATTATGATAATATTTCAAACACTATAACTTAAAAACTAAAGTAAATATATTTTAGATATTTTAATAAAAATATAAAAATAAAAAACTACTATAAAAAATTATTTCAAATAATATAACTTTATTTTTATTTTTATTTTTTAAAAAATTTAAATTTCTTAAAAATTAAACTTTTTAAACATCCTAAAAAGACACTTAGTTGAGTAATACTAAATATTACCTAAATTTAAATCACTTGAGATTAATACTTCTAAAATGTGTACACATTAATCTAAAATTTATTCCAATCAAGAAAATAAAATAAAAATTGTACTAATATACACTTCATTCAAGACCAGTGATTGTGAAACAAGTAATAATTTTTCAGGAAGTAAGCACCTAGGTTCCTTGCATGTGTTAGGCATTGCAATCAAATTCTTAAAATTTTGAGTACTGTTTGGAATAGTTTTTAAGTTTGATTTTTAAGAATTTTAATTTTTTTTAAAAAATGAGAGGTTTGGAGTAATTTAAAAAAGTAAATGTTAAAAGAAAAAAAAAATTTAACTTTTTAAATTTTTTTAAAAACCATACAAGAATATTAGCTCAAACAAACTAGTTTAAAACTAGGCTTTTTAGAGAAAACTAGCTTTTTCTTGATCCCAAACAGAGTCTTAACCACATTTTAATTAAAAGACTATTTTTTAAAATTTTAACTAGGCACCTTTTTAAATATACTCTCCAACAATGTTTAGTGAGATTAAAGTAAATGAGTGTATTTTTGAATATTCTCACCATGAAAATATAAAACAGTAATTTTCACCATTTTTTTTAGATAAGTAAAAAAAAAGTCAATTTAGCAGCTTCTAATTATTTTCTTTGTTATAAATATTTAATAATTTTTTTAGCTTTAATCCGAATGAGTATACGTTTAAGATTTTTACAATCACAAGGAATAAAAAATCAAAAAATCAGAAAGACAAAAAAAAAAAAATCTTTAGGCTTTGTAGAGCAACGTGGGGTAAAGTCTAAACCTCATCTTATATATGGGAAATTATTATATAAGTAGAGAATATTAAGTTAATATGTTGATGCGATGTATTTATTTAATACATAAATATTTTAAAAAAAATAAAATTATATATAGAATTTATATATTGAGTGAGCACACCGTATCAATATACTTAAATAAATTATTAGTCTAATAAATTGAATAGTGAGCATAACAATACTGTCCAAAATTTAAGTCTAAATTATTAGTATTAGTTCAAAATTTTCTTTATATAATTGACTTAATTTATATATCTCACAGATGTGGGATGAACAATATCCTTACGTAAATACGCGCTGTTGTTGTGTGACCATGTTCTTCTTCTAGAAGGAATATAAATAGTAATAGCCTATTAGTGAACAGAACAGCACATAAATATGCACACGATATACAACTTTGAAGGCTCTATTTTTTTTGAAATTTTTACATCTCTATTTACACTACCACAAGTCCTATACAAGAACAAATGTTGATTCTAATACTATTTGTAACGAACAAAGTAAATCATTAACCAAAACTTAAATAAAAATCCAACAATAATACTCAAAATACTTAAACACAAAATTATTTGTAATAACCTGTAACTTTTTTTTATTTTTTTTATTTTTTTTATTTTTTTATGTACCGAACCTAATTTCTATATCCGACGTGGTATCACAATGCCTATCCAGCCTAGCCAAGTCTTGAAAAGTTCAAAACAATTCAACCGTAGAAGCTACGGATATTGATAGATTCTCTCCCCTGTTTGGAGTTTTTTAATGATCACAACCCAGAAACAGATTTACTCCTGAATTTTCCCTCTCTACCAAGGCTCAACAAGACATCTCCACCCAACTCTAGGGTTTCTGTAAGTTGTTCTCGGGTCTCACTACCTATCTTTTTCTGTAGTGTTTGATTTCTAGGGTTCCTAGGAATTGGGTTTCGGTTCCTATTTCTCTTTAAATCTTTTTTATGTTCTGAATTTTTGAAGTTACGCGGGGTTTCTTTGAAATCTGAGGGCTATTCAGCTATGAATATGATATGATGTTTTGGCTGAAGAATTAAGATTGTGGGCGTTTAATTTGTTAGGCTGTAAGATTTTGATGTTTAGTGATGGCTTTTCAAGGTGCTCTACATTTATGATATTTCCATTCTTTGGTGTATATGCCCAAATAGGATACAATAGGTGGTTGCAGGTTGGTTTTCAAAGTTATATCAATTTAGTTGGCTATGGTCCTGTTCAATTTTGATCAATAAATGCGAATTCTGTGTTTGGGCTCTTTCTTTTTTGATAACGATATCTCACCCAACCCAACCCGTTCTGAGTTATCTCACATTGGACAGTCAAGAACTAATCTGGGGACCTAAAGTTAACAAGCGGTCAAACGTTCAGTGCCCCAAGAGGACTTGAACTAGTGTCCCTTTGAGCACAAAGTCAAGTTTTTACCAGTCGAGCTATCCCCCAGGGTTGTGTTTGGGCTTATTTATTTGCTGTTGTCCTCATTAGTTCCCAATGATAATGTTATTTCTTAGTTGTGTTGTGTGACAGCTGGTGAATTCTTAGTTGTACTATTATTATCTGCATAAAAACAAATCCACCTAAGATGGTGGGGGTTTTTGCACTACTGGTTTACCAATTGTATAAAAAAGTAACAAAGATGGATGTAAAAAATTTGCAATTAGAAGAGGCCCATATTGTAGGAGATGCAAATGGCAACAAACCTGCTAAATATGGTTGGATTGGATAGTTGTAGAACAATAGAAATAAATATAATGTTGTAAATGATGAATTTCATGCACTTATAGTAATCATGTTGTCTTAAAACATATGGCTCAAGCATATTGAATATATATCTACACACACACACACACACACATATTTGATCTGAAATATTCTTCATTACACATTGAAAATGTAGAAAGCCAAAGACACACAGGTGAAATGAGATTACTGATCACGGAAAAGTGTTATTAACTCCCGAATAAAAAGTTCAAGAAGACATGAGGAAACTCATGTTGCATGTTCTAGTGATCTGCCATGCTATATTGGACTTGCTTATTTGAGTACCATAGTTTTAAATAGCAGTAGCGGTCGGCGTAACGGTAACAGTAGCGGTGACGCAGTTTCGGGGTGTATCTACCGCAGCGTAACGATAGCAGTACCTAGAGCCGTGATTTTTTTTATTTTTTGCATAACTCAATAAAAAATAACTGATTTACATCTTTTTATTCCATAAATATATTTATTGATATTTAAAATAATTTTTTATGAATTTTGTTTACTTTCTAGACATGATTTAATATATGTCTTAATTTTTTTTACTATATAATCTAGTTAAAATTAACAGTGTAATTATTTTTTTGTAGTAATTAATGAATATTATTAAAATTTTAATAACTATAAAGTATTAAAATATTATTAAATTCATAATGGACAATTAAAATATTATTAAATTTTTAATAACTATAAAGTATTGTATATATTAAAATATAATATTTGATTTATTAATTAAATTTTAATTTTAAATTTACTATTCCAAAATTTATATTGTTGTTTGAATTTTAATTTGTATAGATCTAATTTTTTTAGAGGGGGGTTGTAAACAAGCATAGATTTTGAACAATTGTTTTAAAAATAAAATATTTAAACATTATATTTTCTACCTACAACATCACAAAAACTCGAATTCATAGATAGTGAATTTTCAAAAAATATGGATCTTGAATCAAACAGGTTATTTAGCTTTCAACAAATATGAATTTTAAAAAACTCATCAAAATTGGAAGAAAAATAAATATGTTAAAGAGTCGAAAGTTAATAATGAAGAGCAAAATTAGTCGATTGTTGTGAAATTGAAGAGATTTGAGGCAAATTTCACAATGTCCAAGTAGTATTTGGCTTGTTGGACTATTATAAATAATTTTAGGTTGAAAATAATAGAAAACATGGGATTTGTTGATGAAAAACGAAATTAGAAAATTCACGATCTAAAATCTTGTTACAAGCCGTAACGGACGTAGCGGTGTCGTTTCGGCCGTAACGGTGGTATAACGGCCGTTACACTTGTAAATTTTTTTTACACCGAAAAATCGGCCGTAACGGGTAACGGAAGCTACCGAAACTGTTTTTAACGGCGTTACGTAACGATAGCGGCCGCTTTTTAAAACTATGGTGAGTACAACTGCTAATCATGAGACTAAGTTCTCAAGCAAAGTTTTAGAGAGCCTTGCAAATTCAGATACGTGGCATGTGCCGCATTGCCTTTTATGTTCTTGAAGGCATTTTACTTGAGGTGCAAGAGCCTGAAGCTTGAACCTTGAGAGCCTTTTTTTGTCACAATGGTTGTAATTTAAGAATGAAGTCCACTTTTCTCTCTTTGAAGTTTCCTTGAACTATCTTGTGCTTATTTGGATTTTTTTTCTTGCATCGTCTTAAGAAATTAAATATTGATAGTTTTATGAAGGAACTTGGAAGCATGCGATCAAAGACAGAAAGTGCAAGTCAAATTGAAGCTAATCCATGTGACATTTTGCCATCGATAGCATGCTCAGAACCTTGGTGGCGCAATCTGAACTATAGCTCCATCTCCCCTGCTGTTATAGGGGGAAACATGACCATTTCTTGTTCGATGGAACAATCTAAAGATGGCCAATCACAGTCTGATGGTGGGTTGGATGAGGAAGATGATGATGCTATCAAAGAATCTCAAATTACTGCAACTTCACGTTCAGGTACTCCATACCAGTATTCTGATGTGTATATATTTATATTTTTTTGAATTTTGGATAAATGATACAAGATGACTTTTGTGATGTGGTCAGGATTGATGACATTGGTACTAGCCATACACTTTCCTTGACAACTTTCTTATTCTAATGGAATCCTAAGATTTAATGACATTGGTATTAGCCATACATTTCGTTGACAACTTCCTTATTTCTCATATTTCTCTGTAGTTGATTTCTTTAATTTTTTCCTTTGGAATCTCTTGGCAACCGACACTAATTCCAAGTTCTCTAAATCCAACCTTATACGAACCAATAGAGATATCTAGAGCCTTGTATCTTTCCCAGATTAAATTATAATTTCCCTGATTAAACGGATCAAGGGTAAGGGCTCCTAGAACACCATTAGGGGCCCGATAAACTTTGTCAATACAGAATCCTCTATCATTAGTCAAATCTTCTGCATATGAGCTAAGTCTAACGAATCCATGCTCTCTAACAATATTATCTTCGCCTACCATATAGACATTACCACTCTCAGTAACAACAATATCCAACGGCTTTAGTTAGCTTTTCTTCATTTCAAATTCCTTAGTTAAACATTAACAAACAACACAACATCATTGTAACACACGCTCGTGGCTGTGTCAAGTGGCTGGCGTAGAACATTCCTTAACCACCGAGTAATAAAATTCTTGCATATCTTTTTTAGTAACTTTTCGCCAATTATCAAATGTCTTTGATTTAATTGCTCGGTGATCTAAGCCAAATCTTCCTCTAGTTTTTAG